>CAVNYN010270660.1:0-30537 GCA_963692815.1 Nyctanthes arbor-tristis | reverse complement strand
TTTCAAAAGGGCGTTTTTCTCTATTCATGGTAAAACATTTTAGATAAATCAAACAAGGTTCCAATATTAATTAGCAATATTGAAAAAATAGTTATTTTAATATTTTTAATAATGCAAATTATTTTAATTAGTTTTCAACAATAATAATTGTTTAGGGAATTTATTTGTAATATTTTTGTTTTAAATTTTGAACTGTGTTTGGACAAAAACGCCCTTTTGAAAATGGAGAATATTAAAGACAAATTGATATAAGGATGAATTAAGCAAAAGAAATATAAAAGTGTGGATGAAATTGCTAAAAAATCAAAGGTATGGACCATTTCCACAATGTCCAAAGGTAAAAACTTTTTGTGCCAATTACCCATACCCATATTATCTTTCTACGAAGTCTTATATTCCTTTCATCCGGTCTTGCCATTTATGCAAAATTCAATTCTAGAAAGTCCAATATGTGGGCTTTCTAATCTCTTTTGGTTAAACTCGATGACTTGAAAAAGAGTTAATTTCACATATCATCCCTAACCTTTAGGGTTAGTATCGATTAAGTCCCTAACTTTTTTTTCAACCTGCTGGATCCCCAACCTTTCTTTAATTTGGATATATGGTCCTTTCTTTTTTTTTATAATTTTTATATTATATTTTTACATTTTAAAACTTTTTGTTTTTTAATTTAAAATAGATAGTAATTTAATAGAGTTAACGGAAAAGTTGACGAAACCCATCAAAGAGGACCGTATGTGCGAATTAATGAAAGGTTGTATGTGAGAATTAATAAAAAGTTGGGGACCCCATGGGTCGAAAAAAAAAGTTAAAGACCCAACCGATACTAACCCCAAAGGTTGAATATGATGTATGAAATTAACCCCTTGAGAAATAAAATCACTTTGGCCACACTTTAAAATATAAAAAATGAAAAATTTAATGCTATCTCAAACCCAATTGAAAACATATAATCTCATTTCCTTCAAAATTTTGATAAGAATATCATTTTCTGTATCCAAATTTCATAAAATCTCATACATAAATTTTCTAAGGAGTAATGCTATTTAGCATTACTGGTGCTTGGCACCATATCAAGGTGACATTGAATGATAAGTCAAATCAAGTGGGTCTTTTATTCATGTATTTAATTTTACTTAACATTCAATGTCATAATAGTTGCCACGTAGACTCGTGTCAAGCACCACTGGTGCTATATAACATTATTCTTTTCTAAAACTCCAAAAATACACACTTGAAATATTCTAATGCCGCATCAAAATCATAAGTCTCAAATGCGAAGAATTGTTGAATACACAAAGACAGAGTGGACTGAGAATTCTAAACAATTTAGATGAATGATACGTAATATTCAATATCTGAACTAGGCTTTTATAGCCTTTACAAATAACAGAAAAAGAAATAACAACCCACTATAATATAATGGTATGGATAACAAAGAACGTGTCAAACAGCTAACTTCCTAACAAATAGAGATTTTTTTCTAACAAAACTATTCTGCTGCAACTGAACAACTTATCATCCCCTTTCTTAAACTAAACACTTTGAAGTATTTAATTTATCTAATATTGCACGTGCTCCCAACATATCCCTCAATTTCAGAAAATCTTCCAACCTTAAAAGGCTTAGTCATCTACATAGACACTCACAATAAGAATCTTACCTCTACAGCTGGTTTTGATGAACAAGGTTTGTTCACTGTGACATCTCTGAAAACCTTCACTCTCAAAGTATGCTTTTGGTCTACTGAACCAAGCTCGAGGAGCTTGTTTTAACCCGTACAAGGCCTTTCACAAGTTATAAACTTTATACTCATTCCCTTTCTGCATATATCCCAACGGTTGCTCTACATATACATCTTCGCTTAACTCTCCATGAAGAAAATCTGATTTCACATCGAGTTGAAAATTCTTCCATTCTGTTTGAGCTGCTAAAGAAATAATCATACACACCGTATCCATCCTTGCAACTGGTGCATAGACTTCAGTGTAATCTACACTTTGTTGTTGTGAATAACCCTTGGCGACCAACCTCGATTTTTATTTGTCTACCTCGTCAAGTTCAATGAATTTTGTCTTATAAATTTACCTCACTCCGATTATTTTTACACCTGCAAGTAATTCAGTTAGCTTCCATGTTTCATTTCTTTCAATTGCTGACATCTCAACATCTATTGCTAACCTCCATTTAGGACATTTTTCGGTTTCTTCAAAGCTGGTTGGATCTGCAGATGCAATTTGAACCATCTTAACTTCAATATCTTCATCTGAAACTCCTTCCCTGATGACATAATCTTTTAAATAAGCTGGAGATTGTCCGATTCTTCTTCCCTCTTCATTAGCTTATATTGATGCATTTGAAGATGAGGCTAAATCTAGCTCATCATTCTCCATTCCCATATTTCCATCACTACCTCCTTCATAATTGATAACATTATCTTCAATCAGCTCTGCACTACTCTTATCATCCCCCCAATCAAGATCCACCAAAATTTGTTCATCGAAACTCTTATCCCAGTCGCATTGCTTCTCCTCTTCAAAGATGACATCTCGGCTTACTACAATCCTTTTTTAGGTAAGATTATATAATCGATATGCCTTTGATTCTCCATTAACACCTAGGAAAACACAAGGAAAACTCTTGCTGGTAAATTTTGCCCTTCTTTCATCAAGAATATACACGTGAGATGCATCCAAAAACTCTAAAATACTCTACTGTAGGTTTTACACCGCTCCATGCTTCCTGCAGTGTGACATCTTTTACTGCAAATGTAGGACTCCTGTTCAACACATAAATTGCCCAATTAACAGCTTCACGCCAGAAATTTTTTGGCATCTTCTTCTTGGACAGCATATTTCTCACCAAGTTCATCACCGTTCGATTTTTCTGTTCCGCCACTGTTAACGGTCTCTTAATACCATGTTGCTTGCAAAACTCATTAAACTCTTTTGGGTTAAATTCCCCACCTCTATCAGTACGTAAATATTTAATGGATAAATCAGTTTCATTTTCAACAAGTTTCTTAAAACGTTTAAACATGTTGAATGCTTCAGACTTCTCACTTAAAAAATATATCCATGCCTTTCTATTAAAGTCGTCTAGGAAGCATAATGAGTACCTTTTCTTGCTGTTTGACATCGGAGAAGTTGGACGGCAAACGTCTGCATATATCAGCTGCAATTTTTGTGTTGCTCGCCATGTGCTTCTTTTGCAATAGGATATCTGTGTTGTTTTCCCACCATACAATCAGTACAAGTTACGCTTGATGCAGTAAATTGCAGTAGACCATGAACCTTACTTTTAGTTTGCAGTGTTCTTAAGCCTTTGTGGCTTAAATGCCATATCTACAATGCCAAAGATGAGCTAGATCTGATCTAGTATGAAAACAAGCACCCTTCTCCTTCTTGAACTCTGACTTGGCAAGTAAAATGAGCATCCTGTTGGCTGTCATCTTTAACTTAACCATCAGCCCTTTGTCCAGATGATATATGCTACACTTTCCTGATTGAATTAGGATAGCCAGACCGCGCTCTTGGAGTTGTCCAATGCTTAAGAGATTGTTTTTTATCTCTGGAACATAAAAAACATCAGTAATCACATGATTGTGGCCATTCAGACGTGTGCTCTTCCGATCCTTCCTTTTCCAAGCACACTCATCGTAGTATTATTTCCCAATTTTACCATTTCTCGGAATGTATCATCCAGCTCACAAAATGCAACCTTGTTCCCACTCATATGATTTGAGCAGCCTGAATCAAGGAACCAAATATCTTCTCGTAATGCCTTATTCACCTCGACATATGACATCAAGAGCATCACTTCTTGTTCATTTAATTCTGTATTGTTCGCCCATTCTCCCAAGCTGGACACCTATATTGAAAATAGCCGAGCTTATAGCACTTGTAGCATTCAACTGTTGCTCTATTGAAGATTTTTCGCCCTCTGCCTCTGCCTCTGTAGCCACCTCTGCCTCAACCTTTACCTCCATTTCTATCATCTGTAGACACCTTCAAGGCTTGTTCCTCGCCGTTACTTCTATAAAACTTTTGTTCATGCACAATGAGTGAACTTTGCAGTTCATCAATTGACAGTGCATCAACATCCTTAGATTCTTCAATTGAGACAACAGCATAGTTGAATTTCTCAGTTAAGGTTCTAAGGATCTTTTCAACAATAGTGACATCCTTCATCTACTCTCCATTACTCCTCATTCTGTTTGCAACACTCATGACACGAGCAAAATATTCTGTGATAGTTTCACTTGGTTTCATCTCCAGAATTTCAAAATCTATCCTTAATGCCTGAAGAGTTGCACGATTGACTCTTGCATTTGCTCAAACTTCTTTTTCATCAAATCCCATATCTGCTTTACAGTACGTTTCTCCAAAATTTGCTCGAGAATTGTTCTGTCAATACCTTGGAACAAATAATTCTTGGCTTTGAGATTCTTTAACAACAAATCATTGAACTCTTTCTGCTGCGCTTTGGACAATACCACTCCTGCCTCTGGTTCCTTGTAACCAGTTTCTATTATATTCCAATACCCTTTGGATCTCAAAAGGTTTCCCATGAGCGTGCTCCAATGATCATAGTGACCATCGAAGTGTGGAATGACAGGTTGTATGAAATTCTTATCCTCACGCATCCTCTATTTTCCTTCTTGTGTTTGGAAATCACTCAAAAACTGTTTTTCCCCCCCTCAGACCCAGTGGAGGCCTCTGATGTCAAATTGTGAAGAATTCTTCAATACACAAAGATAGAGTGAAGTGAGCATTCTAAACAATTTGGATGAATGATACGTATTATTCAATATCTAAACTTGGCTTTTATAGCCTTTATAAATAACAAAAAAAGGAATAACCCACTATAATATAGTGGCATGGATAACAAAGAAAGTGTCAAACAGCTAACTCCCTAGCAAATAGAGATTTTATTCTAACAAAACTAACTGAACAACTTATCCTTAAAAATCTTTCTGAACTTGTACAATATATCTGAAATAAACTTTTCTTCAAATATAAACAGCTAGCACCATCTCTAATTTCTAGTGCCATATCAGAAAACAGTTTTGCAAACCTTTCTATTAAATCTAAAACTTAATTTCTTAAAGATATATATTTGCAACTTTTATCATCTCTTATTGGAGATGAGCTAGGTTAATATATGATGCATTTGCTTCAAAAGAAATAATATATTACAAGAAAATAGTCAACAATAATAATATTTATGATTTACAATAGCTCTTTTTTCTTTTCTTTTTTTTCTTAAAGAAATAGTACCAGGATCACACTCCACAAAAATTTAAGTACCCAACTAATAACAAGAAAAATCTGTAACTAGATACAGTATGTATCACACAGTAGGCGTTTGGTGTTGACTCCCAAAATAAAAACATTAAGCTAGCGTCCGGGAGTTGTATGCGCCTGCATCCATCTCTACGACACGTTAAGGGAGATTCACCAGTCTGTCTTTGTAAGTCCAAAGATTATAGCAACTGTGGCTAGAATAGCCTGCACGCAAACAGTGTAATAGGTCGATGAATAAGGATGAAAAAGAGCATCGAGAAATAGTAGACGACCGAGTGCATCTCTTTTGGTGTCTCCTATTGCAAAACAGTAAAAGAGATTTCGAATTTGAACAATGCATCAGCAGAGTGCAATAACACTAAAAGACTTTGCCTTTCTAGCATATCTAGTAGAGACGACTCAATGGCACTAGATCTCAAAGTCAGAGTATCAAAATATTTTCCGAGCTTTGTCCAAGTTAGTAAACCAAACATTGAAAGAGAGCCATGTACTTTCTTTCGTCATGAAGTTCTCTTCAGAGGATATTTCATCGTCAAGAAAATGACCCGCATAATAATGATAAGTCAGTTTTTGTGAGAGAAACAGGATAAGTTCAATAGAAAAGACAGAGAGGACTACTTACAGCAATGGTGCTTGCAACGTATCCAGGTTTCTCGCGAGGATCAATTCTGGAGCAGATCAGAATTACTGCTGCAACGTACCACGGGATTGCAGCAAGGAAAAACCCAATAATAAACCTTCAGAAAGAACAAGTAGCTCTGTAACTGGTAGTGAAATGAATAAGCAGTTTATAGCAATATACGGCAATGTCATATGCAAGACAATTGAAGATAATGAAAGTCTAGAATAACATCAAAGAGGAACTAGTTAACAAGTAATGTTATGAAAGAAATATTTTTCCTACAAAGATAAGATTTACAAAATTCCAGAGATGAGAGATCTGCATTTTTTTACACACAAAAGTACAATTAACGCATTGCAAGAACAATAAGTGAAGAGATGATACAGGGGGAAGAAAATGGGAAAACATTATAGAATCAGACTGCTAACCGTCACACACCGGAGAAGTTAGGAAGACGGTCAAGCAAATGAAACGGACAATTTTTTTCATGTGAGTGATTCAGCAGCACCAACAAGAAAACTGCATTCTCTTTCTCAGGAAATAAATTTAGCTATCGAACAAACCTAAACTTCAGCCATCCAATTGCTTTACTCTTATGGTAAGTGGTAACTTCTTTCATTTTAAGATTTTATCTAGACTAGATTTCCACACTTATGATAAACTGTCCATTTGGTAATGGAAGCCAAAAAAATTGAATCTCCCTGCCTCTAGCAAAGAGAACCACAGTCCACAAAAATATAGGCCAACTTGATGATGAACAACTGAAAACACGAGCACCGACCCGCAGTATATATATCAAAAAGCTAATATGTTACCCAAATTAAACTATAGAAAAAGGGGAGAACAAAACAGTGGCTTACAGGAACCAGCCACAGCCAATACCACAGCAGGGAAGACGACGCTCCCTCACAGGCCTTCCTTCAGCAGCATAACCTGGAATCGCATTGAAATTATGCACATGGAAATTAAACGTAGAAAATCACTCAAATCTTGTATAGATTATCCATATTGGGAGAAAAGAAACATGAACTCATCTTTGATTTCTAATATTTCTAACCACAACTGTATAGCCAACATAATTGAGTTTCCAAAACAGGACAACTCAAAATTCCGGCAAGAGTTAAATGATGAATGCTACTTATGATCCCTCCGTCTAAAAGCACAACAATCTTTCTTCAATAAAGAGAACCTAAATCCCAATTCCTAGTAAATCCAGTCTCTTTGTACTAGGTAAAGTTTAGACTCCCCCCCGGGTTCAAATCAACTATAAAAACCACAATAACCTAAAAAAATCCAGAGTGACATAACAAAGAGAAATGAATTAGGCTGCTTAGTAATTTTTCATACACATTTCTGTCTACTGATCAGCAAAATCAAGATATAAACTCGCGTTGACTCAGAAATACTAACCAATCTTTTCTTGTTAGCAAAATCACATACCTGGGACGGCCTGATAACCATGAGCATAATATTGGCCTTGTGGCGGTGGAGCTCCGGTGGCGCCAGGCGGCGGAACAGGCTGAGGGAAGCCCATCACTGCTGGAGGAGGGTAATTGGCGACCCCCTGAAATGTTCCATACTGCGGCTGCGGTGCTGGTGGCTGATCTTGATCGGGGTGGTGGTGTTGACTCTGCTCCTTTTCTTTGCTCATTCTCGTGGATCTCCCTGTTTGTTTATCCTTTCAAGAAAAGTTCAACAATCCCAAAAGATTTGATGCGAGAATTCAAGAGAAATTCATCTGTCTTTGATTTCTTTAAGTCAAATGATTGGCAGTGAAATCCGCTGAAGTGGCAAATTTGCCCCCCCCCCTCCCCGCCCCAGGGCAAATTTTTCCCCCAGAACCACACTAGGGCCTACAATCTTGGAAGTTGCAACTTTGTCACTAAAATGCCACTAAAATGTGCTAATTAACTGAATATTCATGAATTAACCATTTTCTTCTTTTTTGGTTAATTTTCATTTTTTATCCCCAAAACAAATAATCACATTCACAAATTTCATGAAACTCACATACTAATACTATAAAAATCTCTCTCATATGTTATCTCTCTTATTTCTAATTAAGACTTATTTGCAGACGAGGAACTTTGTCACAATTCTATTTCCATTATTTTTTCCCATGTTTTCTCTCCAATCTTTCATATATTCACGTTTTTTTCTTCATTGTCAAATTTCGTGTATTTTTTGTTAAAAAAACATGTTAGCAAGGGGCAAATTGGAAATAAATTTTGGGTTATTTTTACACTATGTTCCCAAACTTTCAATACTTACATAATCTTGTCTACATACCTTTTCCTCCTGCTTTGTCCTAAATCTTTCATATGTTCATGCATTGCCTTCCCAAGATCAAATTCTGTCAAATTTTTCAAACTTTCCCGCTCACTAAAGTGCTACCCTAAACAAATTGAAAAATTGAGAGTAATCTACACCCCCCTCCTTTTAGACTTTCAATTTTTACACAGCTTTGTTCCTATTCCTTTTTCTCATCTTACAGGATCCCCAATCTTTCATTTGAAAGATTGTGAATGAAAGACTGGAAATATCAAGTGCAAGTAAATCACACGAGTTATGTTTATTGTTAATAATCATAAATGATAAATTACATACTAATCTTGCGCACAGTATACATCCTAATAAGTTGGTGTGTTACAATAAAAGCTATCAAGTCTCAAGGTCCACATTAACATCAATAAATAATTGTGTTGTGGCAATAATATTCTCTTACAATCTTGGAAATTTTGAATTTTGAGCTGAAGGATTGCTAGATTGGAGGGGGAAAATCCTTTTCAAAATGATAGAAATTTTGTGGGGATCAACTAAATTGAATAATGATGTTGCAATGTTGTCTTCATTTGCTGCTGCAAAATTAATGGTTCATTATTTGGTAATATTGTTCAATACAAGCATTAATTTTATTAGTATTAATTAAAGAAATCTTCAGAGCGTCCACTGTCTTTGTTTTATTTTTAACTTGCTTAATGACTAGTTCAAAGTCTCAAAGGTAGCTTAACTGATTAATTTTTTTTTTCTTTTGATTTACAGCATATAATAATAATAATAATTTTTCTCTACTTTTATGAAAAGTTTCAATCGATCATTGCAACTTAATATGATGGGTTCTCATAGATAATTACTAGAAGTGCGAGACAGGTCGAGCAAGTAACAAAATTAAGTCAAGTCAAGCATGAGACGTCAAGCTAATGAGCAGCATTGAGAATTGACGCACCTTGATTTTTAATTTATACAGAAATTGCAAATTGATAGTATTGTCTAATTTGTACGGCTAGTAATAAAAATAATGGTACTTTATTTGAGTTGTAATTATTACACGATGACTTTTAAGGAAGAATATAAACTAGAACTTACTTCAAGCAGAAATTATCTCCTCCTCTTAAATGACGGGGCACTGCTACATCAACTCGGGTGCTTATAAGAAAAATTGGATCGAATAACCTAATATTTTTTTTTGGGGTTTTGTGGATCAGTTCTTTAATTCAAGAGAAGGAAAGTTAAGTGCAATAACCTACTAATAAATTAGGAAAAGTTACTGATTCATGAAATCTCAAAGTCTTGTGGCGCTCGGTTTGAGGTTATGTTTTTGATATATTTGTCATTTTTACTCGATAATTGGAACAAAACGTCTTACTTTGAAAGCTTTTGTGCATGGTTTTTAAAATAATTTTGCACTTATTTTCACTTTCCTTTATTTTATTTTATTTTATTTTTTTTTTGTTCATTCGTCCCGGCAGTCTAGTTTTTGTTAAATTTGTCTGTTATTAGATAAACATCATTGGCAACCTAGACTTCAAGAGAGATAAAATTGCAAGTAATGTTCCAAACTGATTAGAAATTACAACTATTAAAAAATATTTAAAATTAAAAAAAAAATGTAACTAAAATCCCCCAAAAAAAAAAGAAAATTGTTATGTAATTTGGATAGGCCCAAAATGATCATTCAATGGGAACTGTTTTCTACTCAATTAAATGACACACCACATGCTTCATAAATGCACGTAGTTGAGCGAAATCATTCAAATTCATTTTGGCCAAATAATTGGATCACGTGTTGACGTACTACTTTTGTCTAATAAAATAATCTTTTATTCTTTTTATGTGAAGTTTTTTAAATGAAATCAGGTCTGAATATGGAGCAAACGATCAATTAAAAAGGCCAAATCACATAAAATTCATATATTTGACCTTTTTTGGGGATGATAAAGAGCTCCCCAAGCAAAGTGCCTTTTCATTACCTTTGTTTCGTCGTGCCACACCCCACCCCTCCAACTAGCACTCCAAGTGCCCTCATCATCTCTAAATATTTTATTTTCGATGAAAACAGTGAAGGTGAAAATTATTGAATAGTTATTTGCTTTGAAGTAAAACTAGTGTGGTAATTTCATCTTTGTAAATTATCTTCTGCATGCTTGTGGCTATTGTACCGGAGCTATTCTATTTGTAGATATGGGTTTACTTTGTAAGAACTCATTTTTTTACCAATCACATCATATTTAAATCAAAGATTATCACATAACCATATACATGTGTGTAAAACCGCCTTTTAGTCAATCGACCAAAACTATTTGCATCATTTTCATATCTCAAAAGTTCGTGTCGGAACTTCCCCAAATGTTTGCGGGTCATTTTCAAACAACTCCATTGTTTTTAGGTATAATAATTTTGAATTCTGACCAATGTTCAAAATAATTAAAAAAATTAATTTTCACCATAAGAATTAAGAATAAATCATGCTAAATATTTTTGAAGTAAAAATGTTTTTAAAGATTTGTTTGAATTTTTCCTGCTTTTTTCCTAGTTTTTACTTATTTTTCTTGGTTGAACTAAGTTTTTATAAGTTTCGAAGCTAATCTTTAACGACTAAGATTTCTAATTTTCCCAATCCGGCCAATCTGATTTTCTAAACACTGATGATTCTAATGACCCTCTAAATTTTCGACCAAAACTATTTGTAGTTTAAGAATTGTTTTCAAACAATGGAGTCATCTTGATAGAGGCTTTTTGTGCCTGCCAACAAGTAGCACCATCAGAGACTGATCCCTGCTATGGCCACACTAGGCGTCTAAAACAACATTTTTTTAAAAATAATAATAAATGTTAGTTTAAATTTTTTTCATTGAAGAGCAAGATTATTTTAACTCAAATAGTCATTTAACAATCCATCTATGGTATACTGCTAAGCTCATCTGAAAGTCGAGTTTGGAAAGAAATACCACCACTCCACATTTTACATTTCCTTTGTCATTTTTGAAAAAATATGTGGGATAAAAAAAAATTAAGGGTTTAGGCACTCAAAAATTAGTTTTTCTTTTCTTTACTTAAATATTTTTCGAATTTTGGTAATTTCAGGCCCCATAAAATGTATCTCTAACTCAGTCTCCGAGCACCGTGTAAGCCCCATCCCCCACACCCCACACCCACACTGCCTTTGACGGTGCTACAATGGTAAAAGCACCAAGCTTACGCACATTTTGACACAAAGAAACCACAAACAAGAATGAGAGTAAGAGGACAATGGAAGAGAAGAAACAAAGGATTAGATAATATAAGATGAAAAATAGAAGAAACAACGAAGGATGGAAGTTGCAAAACAATCACTCGATCAAAGGGGTCAGGGTTCAAAATTGTAACACAAACTATTATCCAGTCAATGGTCATTGAAGTTACTTTCCCAAAAACAATTTGGGGGTGGGTCCTCAGTGCATTCAGTAATAAACGAGAGAGTATGTTAGAAAATTTATTATTAAATTATACCTTTCCAACAATATTAACAAAAATTTTTAATTTATGTGAAAAATAAAATTTAATTATTTTTTTTGCTAGTACTAAATAAATAAATAAAAAGGGATATGTGTTTCCTTTTCCATAAATAGAGGCACCGAGTTTGATGAAGTGATAAACTCATCCTTGGAAATGTGTCATCCTTAATGAACATTTAATTCCTTACCATCAAACCTTGCCTAAATCCTTAAATAAGTCGTGGGGTGGGGAGAATAACCGCACCCCCCCCCCCAACTCACTTTCTTGATAATAACAAGAGATCCCCAAGGGACAACTTCAGTTCCGTTTCCATACCATGGAGGGCAAGCAAGAGAAAGGCAATAACCAAATGGAAATCGGGTCAAAACGAGACAGGGACGACGAATACGGTAGCTCGGCCATGCGCACGACGGAGACGTTGCTCCGCATCCTGCCGATGATTCTCTGTGTGGTAGCGCTTGTGATCATGCTCAAGGATTCTCAGACTAATGAATTTGGTTCCCTTTCCTATTCTGACATTGGTGCTTTCAGGTATTCTTTGCTGAATTTTGTAGTGCTTTTAAGCTTAGAACAAATTACAAAGAGTTTATTGGTAGTGATGGAAGTTTGTGTTCCTTCTGTGTAGATATTTAGTGCATGCTAGCGGCGTATGTGCGGGATATTCTCTTCTGTCCGCCGTTGTTGCTGCCGTCCCGAAGCCATCCACCATGTCCCGGGCCTGGACATTCTTCGTTCTTGACCAGGTTAGTTATTCATGTAGTCGACTCTTAATTTCTCCAGAACAAGATTTCAGTTTTCTGGTGTTACATGTGATTTTCGAGTTCCTGGTACAGTTTTTGACGTACATAATCCTGGCGGCCGGAGCTATATCGACGGAGGTGGTGTACCTGGCTTATAAAGGTGACGCGGCCATCACTTGGAGCCAGACTTGTGGATCTTTCGACGGTTTTTGCCGGAGGGCAACCGCGTCGGTAGCAGTGGTGTTCATTGTTGCACTTTGTTATGCAGGGCTTACACTGTTCTCGTCATATAGACTTTTCAGCAAATATGATGCACCTGTTGCCTGCAAAAGCGGAGGGATTGAGGTTACCGCCTTCCAGACCTAATTCAGCCATTATATCCACCACTCAGCAGCCACCTTCTTCTATGGCTTAGTTCACCGTTGTCTCCACCCAACCACTGCTCTTTGGTAGACTCGTAACAGAACATCTAATAAAATGTATAAATCCATCCAATGGAGACCCTCTTGCTCCTGTTTCCTCTGCTACCCGTGTATTTTAATGACATCACCAACGAAGTTAAATCAAGGTTCAAATTAGTCAATATACGTATTTACTTTGATGCAAACGTTGTTTGCCAATCAAGTTTCCTCGAACTAAATAAATTCAAGGGTCGATAATTTAAAGATGATATAGCAAGTCCATTATTAAGGTATATATGGACACTAATATATAATATAATAACATCAAATTACGCGTTTATTTATAAAATAAAATAAGAAGTGAATTCTTGACACAATCAACCAGCAGCAAGCTGAACTGAGGACAGATTTTACAGATAACAGTTCCCATTAAAACTTCAAAACGTCATCAAACAGACCGTTGTAGTAAACAAGAGATGTTTCAGGCTCCCATAATCGACATGCAGCAGGCCTTTGAGTTCGGCAGTTTCAGCGTGCTTCATATTGGACAACTACAACAGGCAATATAAACAGTAGTGAATTACTACTTTTACCAAACATGAAGTATATCCATAGCAAGAATTTTATTTTGCCCACGCATGCATGTTATTATGGATGTGTGTGACACATGGCACACATCTAGGCTACAAGTGTGAAGTGCTTGTAGTTTAGATGTTTGACACATATCCACGCATGCATATTAACATGCATACGTGTAGGCAAAATAAAATTCTTGATATCTCCATAGACATGAATAATAAAATCTACACAATTAGCATGTACTACATTCTAGAACTGAAAATGTCAATACGCACCATTGAAAAGATCAGACCAATCTAAGTATCCATAAGTACACATAATATGAATCATGTACCAAAAAGAGTGAACCATGCACCAAAACCAATCATCTATAAATAGAGCGTCTTAATGCAAAAGAGTGAAAGACACGTTTAACATAGTTTAAAATTAAAAAAGATTTGATTCAGGCGTTTGAAGCATTGTTTTCTCTACCTAATTAATAAGTAAAATAAACTAGGTCAGTTCCCTTGTTCTGCTACGCGTTTCATCCCTTAAGCACCTATATAGATTTAGATAAAAATAGCTCAGTCGCATTTCGTGTAAAGTTGAACCCAAGGTCAGTGTCCTGTCACATGCACACAAAAGTAACTCTCCGTGGCTGTCCACAAGTTAGAATTCTATCAAGCCAACTACAACACTCTGTAACTATTAATAAACGACTACAATTTATAGAACCTAACTGGAAAGATGGAGAATGGGTCCCCTCAAATAAATGTCGGGGCACCTACCACAGCCGGTTGCATTAAAAAAGTGTCAACAGTTCTATATCTCCAAAATCTGTTAATCATCCATTTTGAAACCCTTAGATACCAAACTGCCAATCATGTGGATTGTGATGGCCTGTGATCATGCAACAAATTAGACACTTATTATAGGCGACATCATTACTTATGAGGAATACCATCTCAAAATCTATGACGGAGACTGTTTTCTGTGAGCTCTATTCAGAGCTAAAGCTTCTCCATTGTGTGCCATTAATTAATTTCAAAAGCCCCATGTAGGTAGGCGTGGCATTGTTGAGTTTTCTAAAATGAGGAACAAAAACGTTACTTTTGGACTCAATAAAGGAAGCACTATAAAGAAAAAGTGTTATTGCATTTTTTATGTTTTATTTACTGAGACAAATGAACATGCACCTAATAACTTCTGAAGATGCACTTGTGCCTCAAAAGACATTCTAGCTGTATCTCAGCTTCAGACTCATTGTGGTTCCAGTAATAATTAGGACCCTACCCACAGAAATTGCAAGTCAAGCCACCAATTTTGATATCGTCTGCCAAATATCCTAAATATATTCTCTGCCAATCATGGTAGTATTAAAGGCACTCCTAGATCCCACCTCGAGGCCTGTCTCATGCATCTCAACATGCATTGTGCCTCGAGCCTCAATTTTTTAAACTTCTTTTTACAAGGCATAAGCCTCATTTAGAGAGGCGCACCTTTCAAGGTTTGCACCTCAAGCTGTCTGAGGGGAAGCGAGTGCTTCATTAAATGTTGATGGTCTTAACTTTTAGATTTGTTTCCTAATTGAAAACCACAACTTTTTTTTCTTTTTCCTTAAATGACACAGATCTTTGGGTCCATCAAGTTATTGTAATATTGAGAACCCTGAACTTAAATGGTAACAGCATATGTCCATACCCTACCTACCCTGTTCCAATCTAGATCTCATCATGTTTCCAGCTCCAATGCTGCAACATTCACAGGGCAACTGTAAAGTTATATTATACTTAGTTATTTTTTGTTAATGCCCTTTCAATTCTCTTCTCATCTCTCTATTTTTGTTTTTAATTAATTTCTTAATCAAAGCAGCTACTATGTTTACAAGGAAAATAAATAAATAAATGAATAATCCATTATATTAATATTTTTGTTGTCCAATTTAACAACTTTTTCAGTTTAAGCTACTTTATTACTATTTTACTGATCAGTTTTAGCTCTCTGTTTACTTATTTTGGTTATAATAATGAGGCTTATGCCTCAATGTGCCTCCAGGCTTACACCTCAACTCACGAAGAAAGAACCGCCTTACTACTTAATTGAATTTATGCCTTTCCAAACAATATTGTCAGTAAATCTCTATGGCGAGGCAGTTTCTCACATCAGCATAATGCTGACCACTTAAAAGTCTACACAGTACCTCAAAAGAAAAGAGAGATATAAAAACTAAACCCAATGGCCAGATAACTTCACCATGGAACACCCTTCAAACTACTGCAAACTACACCGAAGCAGTCCCTTTACTCAAAATATAATCATATCCGTATAGAATTAGGGCATGATCAACCTGACTATTAATCCAACAAAGCTAAAACGCTGCAATCACCACCATACACCACAAACATCACCAGTAGCAAAGACAGGAAATGATTTAGTGGGAACATCATATGTACTTCGGAGATCCGGCCAGTTCAAATCAAAATCAATCAAAAAAAGAGCACCTTTAAGGGGAATGAAATGTCAAACATCAGGTGGATTTAATGATGGAAAAATTTTTTAAAACAAAACAATAACGAAATATAATAATTTCTTTATGACTTATATTTTTTGTTTTACACAAATTTTATGCTTTAGAAATCTGGTACGAATTGTAATGATTATTTTCCCCCCAGATTTTAAAGATAACATCTTTCACAGTTTTACCAAACTTGCTACAATTCAAAGTAAAACCAAAATTATAATCTGGATTATAATCTGTCACACGACATCATTTCATTGGTTTCACTTTTTTCAAAAAGTCAAAAAGTAAAAGTCAAGCCGTAATTGTTTACTTTTTACAAAAAACAACCAATAAAATGATGCCACGTAGTAGATTATAATCTAGATTATAATCCACATTCTAACCAAACACTTTGTAAATGCAAAACTCTCTTACTTGAGTTCCAACAAGACTGTGTAAAGCAAATACAATAATCTACTTCAGTTAAATATGTTCAAATGAGACACCACGAAATTGAAATTATGCACTAAACTAATAACAACAAAAAAGAGTACTGTCGATTAAGTTCAGATTAGGTGGCATTTCTTGTCGAGACAGAAAGAACTTTGATTTTAGATCTTAATTTATAGGCATGTATCTCAAAGGAGGACTGTAACCATGAAGTTTAGCAGTGAAAATGGATTAGAAATCTGAGTATTAAAAGAATTAAGTGCCTAGAACAGCACTGCTGCAGTAACAGCAAATCAAAGTAGTGTCTCTTACTTTTATACTTAGTTGATCATTGCTTCATGCTGATGTACAATCCTCAAAATTATCTCATGATCAACCTCTTCCAATAGAACCCCCCCTTTTTTCCCTGCTGCCTCTAAAGAGGTTTTGTCGACCAATTTGCAGTAGCAACGGTGCAAGAAAAGAACCATTAACAAAAATACATCAAAATGTCATAGGATGGAGATGGCTTCGGCTTGCCTAAAGAACTATAACAGCTTACCGTAAATCCTAGTTTAGATGTGTTCTAGGTTTCGAGGAAGTGGTAGATGTGCAGCTTTTTGACCATCGGCAGTTTTCCTTCATGATGATATGGTGCCAGTGGTTTTGCAGGGCAATATGGGGGGGAACTAATCTTTCTATCTTTTCCTTTTCCAACACCGTCATTTCCACTCTGTTATTTCACTCCATACTTATTCAAAAATTGCAGAAACGGTAAAAAGTTGATTCAGATTAGACAAATATATTGGGAAACAAAAGGATTGTAAGGGTGCATTTGATTACGAGCATGAAACTAACTTGCAAAGAAAATATATTCTAGGAAATGCTTTAGTAGAAGTTGAATTGACATTGGGAAGTCTTGAATTACCTAGAAAATAAAAATCTAACCACAATGAGAAAATATTTTCCTTCTTTTTGAGGTAAACATGATCACTTGACCAAAAGGCAGAAAAATATTCCATGGAAGTAAAAATGACATCAAAAATAGCAGAAAAATAGGAATTGATACGGAAAAAGGAAAATTTTCATGGAAAATATTGGCAATCAAACAAACCTTTTGATTTTCCAAACTTTTTGTCTTTAACTTTTTCCTCAAGAATAAGTGGAGGATTCAAAAATCAAACACAGAGACATCCTCTTACCCAGCAAGCCAAAATGGTTTTATCTTTCCACCAACTTCATAAGAATACCAAAAATGTACACGTCTGTAACTAAGAAACACTTGATGAGAAGTTTTTCATTCAAAAAAAGGTTGAACCTCTGAAACGATACCAGAAAGAGCAATTACCAAGGCCAAACGGTCAATTAGGTACATGAACTACACAGCAACTATTTAAGTTCAATGGAACTAATCAACGAAAAACCATAAAATATGTAATCCACTAACCTAGTCAAAATCAAAATTATTGATAGAAGAAAAAAAAAACAAATTACCGAATAAAAACAGTAACCAAAAAGGAAGGGGAAAAATTGCAATTGAGACAGAAAATTACTTCTGCGGGTACGTTTCTTATACAGAATGCGATAACCGCACTCACGGCACTGAATCACGTCCCCGTTCTTCAGTGTATTCTCTTGGCCGCAATCTGCACGCCCAATTTTACGATTCTATAATCAGTCTCAAAAATATTACACACACGATAACACGGTAGGAGACATCATCTTCTCATATGGGCAAATATATTTTACGATTCCTCGTACCTCCACAAATGTAGCTAACGGGCTCGGGCTGAGGATCCATTGACTCTGCAGAACTTAGGGTTTACAGGGATGAGAATGGTAGGGTTTTTTTGTACTTGTTGGTTGGTTTTTTTCGTATTATTTATTTCTTGTCTTGTGACCGATTAAGTCGTCAAATCACCTCTTGCCAGCTGGTTATTGTCCCTTGATTTACAAGATGGTTTCATCTTGATCCCCTACTTTACTTTTGTCCCAAGTTACTACACCATTTTTTGGGGGGTTTTTTCTCTTGATTTTTTATGTATTTATTAATTTATTTATTTTTTGGGTTCTGAAAAATAACATAAAATCAGATGTTTGGTCTGGTGTCATAAATAAGTCGGACGCCTGCTTAGCATGCGATGAGCATCTCATATTAGTTGACAGTGAGCAACATTGGCTCAAAAGATTGATATACACAAATGTATTATATATCATTTATGACACAACACCTCTGATTTTATATCACTTCTTGAAAGTTTTATTTGTATTTTGTCTTTGTGATATAATTCAATGTTATTGAATTTGCATAATCAAAGCTCAATTATCAAATCAAAGAACGGAGAATGAACTTCAAAGAATTGTCGAATAAATCAAGCAATTATAGACGATGTTGCTTCATATTTGGGGGTAAAATTTGCAAAGAAGACCCCCTACTTTTGCAAAGTTCAGATCACCCTAGGATGCAATTAGCAACAACGCCACTTACACAGGGACTAATTTCTTGAACTCGAGCTACAAAGGTTGCACTGGGTTCAAAAGCAAAGTTAGCGTTCATTAATGGGAAGTGCAAAATGTCCCATGATAACTCACCTAATTCTGATCAATAGAAGCATGTGGACTAAACTGTGACCTCATGGATATTAAATTCGTTCTCTAAAGAGATCATAGAAAGTTTCATTTACACAAGTTCAACATATGAATTATTTATTTCACACGGGGAATATGTCACTCACACTTCACTACACTAAATTGAAAAAAATAATGGAATGAGAAAGAGAATCTCTCTCTCTCTCTCTCTCTCTCTCTAAAATGTGATTTTTTCTTCTTGCTTCACAACTTGGAACATATCTAAAAGAATAAAGCAATATACCCCTTTCAAATATGGCACTTACACCATCACTTTCAACCTTTTTGGCATTATCTACCCATTTCATTAAACTATTTTTTTTTTGACAAGGGGAGGGGAGGGGAGGGGAGGACTCGAACCCAGGACATCCCGGTAAGAGGTGAAACCCTTATCTACTGGGGTAACCCCTTGGTCCTCTTAAACTATTTTAGTATAACCATTAAATGATCAAAATAATTAAAGCGAACATTATTCTTCATAATCAATACTAATGAAAAATTCACATCAAATTAAAAATTCAAGGAAGAGGAAGAGTTAAAAAAAAAAAATCCAATTTAAAGAAAATTGAATAATATAATTCGAATAAGTTGGAAATTAAATGGGATAGTCACTAATTATAATATAATATTCAAAAGAGGATATGAAAATCCAAGAAACTCAAATGTAAATTTTGCGTGGAATAATATTTGGTCAATTGAATGGAGGATAGGAAAAAAGTAATAAAAAATGGCAAAACTTATCATACACACACTATTTATCGTGAATTCTCTTCTTGTTTTTATCATATCAAGCCTTGAATGGAGAAAATTTTGAAGAAAAGAACCCAAAAGAAACTATGAAAAACATGAAAATCACACAAGATGAAGAAGTTTTTGATTAATGAAAAGATCCAATGAAAATAGCTAATCTAATTTCAATGAAGCAATAACAGTCAAACTTCATTGGTTAAATGACATAGGTAGATTTCAAGAGGCGAAATGACAGGAAATTTTGGAACTTCGTCTAGAGATGATTTGTTATTGAAAATTTTCTATAATTTTTATTAAATTCTATATATTTCTCAAAATTTTGAGGGCATTTTAGTCTTTTAGTAAAAAAAGATTTATTTAAAACTCAAACTAACATTAATTGACAAAAAGGATAGATAGTGCAAGAAAAATTGAAATTAAGAGTGAAATTGTTAAGTTTGAAACAATATGATAGGACAACGTAGAAAACCCAAAATTGAATAGTATTATACCAGTGAAAAGTATTATACTACAGCTCTAATGGCACCAGATATGTAATGCTTGATCAAAACTGACGTTAAAACCATTAAGAATCCAATTACAAACTCCATAAGTGCTCAAACCAGTTGAATTATTGTATGTAGTTGTCAAAATTGCCAAAATTCATATTAGTTTGATGGCACAATGAGAAATTCTAAAGAAATGTGACCTCTTCTTAATGCACACATAGGTAGGGGGCCTCTCCCTAAGGGAGAGGCCCCCTCGCCTCTCCCTAAGGGAGAGGCCCCCTCTCCATAGCTGGACCGATGTCAAAATTGATGAAAAATTGATGAAAATCATGAACAAATACAACTTAAGAGTGATTTCATGCAACGTAAACTAAAGATTTAGCAAAACATGCTATCTATATGCTAAGGCAGCCACGGGAGTTTAAAGATCAGTCTAGGGAGGGCGACCAAAGTTACGTGGAATCACTAGCTGCTCAATGACGATCAAATAAATTGCTGCAGAAATTTGGCAAGGGAATAAATGACTCTTCCCTTAACATATATGTATATCTGTAATAATATTGAGCACTAAGCAGTATTTAAGGTATCCCAGAAACCAAATAACCTGAGTTCCCTTTACATATGTGTATCAAGTAATAATATTGAGCACTAAGTATACTTCAATCAAAATGTATCTCAGAAACCAAGTAACCTGAGCATTTAAGGTTTGAAAAATCACTACACAAGTACCCTTCAATGAGGAGGCCTTAAGAGTTTCGAAAGGCATTATTATCTCAGCACCAGATATAAGAAACATAAAAATTCACTTGCATTTTGGCAGATATTATATGTAATAATGGAATGGTGACTCTAAGAGCAACGAATAACTTCTCGGTAATTGGTGATTAGGCATAGCATGAACTTGATCTGTGATGATTGGTGCAGCCAGCATCCTTGACTGCAAGCACAGAATGTGTTGAATTTTCATTACAAACCAATACAGAACAAAGATTTGATATCCTTCTAGATTCAGTTGGATGGACATCCATCTCGAGAAAAAAATAAAAATAAAAATAAAAGTTCTATCAGAATGCATAAATCAGACTAGAGAAGGACCCTTCTTCCAAGGGTGCCTGATGATGTCTAAAAATTAATTGGCACATACATGTTTCAATATAAATGGAGGCAAGCGTCCTATGAACAATATTGGGAAATTTGATTTCCGGCGCATCAAGTTCTTGCCCAATAATATCAAAGGAAATTATGCAAGCCTGAACATTCTCAACCAAACTACAATTGGGTGAAGTTCTATTTTGAAGATGATCCTGAACACAGCCTCTCGTGAAATTCAAAAACCTCCCACCCCTACAATCCCCACCTTGTGCTAAAAAAAAATAATAATAATAATAATAAACTAAAAAAATAGAGAGAGAGAGAGAGAGAGAGAAACCTAGTCCGGATGCCGGCCTAAGCTTAGCTCAAATTAGCTCAAGCTATAGCATTGTTAAACTGAATGAGCTTTATATCCCGACAAGTACTTGACCAATAATCAAAACTAAACAAGGCTAGTAAGAAAATACATCTTCCATAGATTTGCTCAAACTTACATACATGCATGTGTGTGTGCGTGTGTGTGAGAAGGACCAAGCTAAATTAATTCATGCAGTTGCCAAAACCATGCACTCCGACCAACACCACCTCAATGCAGAAGAGGATGTCAAGGTACCTTTGCGACAAGATGACAAATACTATCAACCAAGATCACCATTTCTGTACTCCTACGAGCGCCCATTATATAGAACTAATTCACCCGTTTTGGCCCCCAAAAGAAGGGACAAAAATAAACAACTTAATAAACCTTCAGGGAATAGGAAGCGACCATCCCAAGATCTTATCTCTAACGGTCATTTAAATCTTGAAGAATAAGCTAGTTCATGGAGGATTATCATCGACTAGAGGAATGGTAAAAGTCTAGGAAATTGATTATCGCTGTACAAGTCTTAAGAGGAGATGAGATATACCAGTACTCCACAACTGTGACCGTGAATTCACATTCAGTTCCAGTTCACAGTTTAGCTTAAAGAGTTGGGTGCCATGAGTTTTCGACTAGGAGTGAGATGATCATCCTGCAAGCAAGTCATGTCAGCTTCTGTTCTCACAGATTTGATTCAATGGAAACTGACAAAGCTTGAACACTGCTGGAAGAAGACTGAAAAAATCAACTACAAGATCGGAAGAGAATCAGACAAGCAGAAACATAACATCCTTTGGCAAAAAAGGCTCAGTGCATGCGATAGTTGCAGTGTTAGAAATATCTTATTCTCATAGAAAAACTTGACAAAATAACCAGGACATGCAACCATGTCTTGTTTACGTGATTGTCATCTGGTACCACAATTGCTGAAGATGGCATTTTTTAACCATAAACAAATCCCTCCTATTATTATATTATTAAAAGATAAACAAAAAAATAACAAAGAATTCAAAGAAAAAGTTGCAATGGCAACAAGTATGAGAAACAAGAAGAAACAATAGCAAATTGTGAATTCATGACAATATTTGAGGGGAAAACAGGAACTGTAAAATAGACAAGTTCAAGGAGGCATTGCCATTTACAAACCTTATGCATGGATGCAGCAGATTCAGATTCCATGGTTTGAATTGGGATTTGAGGCTGTGACTGAAATGCATCTAGTGCATCTAATGTCAGCTGCCAACCACAAATTGCCAGAGCACCGGCACCGGAACCAGATCCGCTGCTGCTGCTGCAACCTGCTGCAGCAACATTTCCATTGACCCAAGGACAGAAGTGATTGTGATGCATGATTGGATCAAATTCAACAGCTTCCTCATAGTTGCATCCACCATTGGGAGGCCCTAAATATTATAACATATTCAAGAAATCACCATTTCATCAACACCGTTGAAATCTCAGAAGGCAAACCACTAAAATGAGAAGTTTTATAAGAAAACAACCAGACGAGAGCTAAAAATTTTAATGCTCTTGACGGCTTATCATGGGATGGATGACCAAAAATTAAACCTTGTTAGATAGAGGGTCTTTGCAACAAGAAACGATGTGGAAAGTAGCCTAGTGGTCGAATGTAAATAAATTGAACCCATGCTATATGCAATACCACCATATATTTAAAAGCTATATTGGCATTCTATTATTATTGTGTATATGTATCTATCATTTTCTGGATCTCTAAAATCCGTTTACAGAGTATTTCTGAAAGTGGTATTTTCAAATGAAAATTTGCCCATGAAATTTAGAATATATCAACCGGATTTAAGCTAGGATTAGCAACTAATTAATGAATACTCTGTCTCTGATGAGTGCCATATTCAAGACATCCACACCATCACAATTATTTAAATATATCTTATCTTCTTTTCTTTTCTTTTCCTTTCCTTTCCTTTTTTTCTTTTTTTTTTTTTTTTTTTTCAGTGGGTGGGGAGAGAGGGATCCACGCGTGGAAGCAGAAAGACAAGATATATCACCTGCTCCTTTTGCAGCCAAATAGCCTGAGTTACAGTCATCAGCGGTCAGATCTTTCCCAGCCTGAGTTACTTCTTCCTTGGATGCATCATAGCCAGAATATAAGATGGCGTTGTAAGAAAGAGAGTAATGTGGACTGTTCTCATGGGGGTCTGCACGCAAGTTACTGGTCTTCTCAGCACTTTCAAAAGATCCTTCCTTTGCAAAACCTACAATTTTGGAGCCCCTATCAGCCCTTCCTACAGATCGAGACATCAAATCTTGACTATAACCATCATGATCATCTTGGTCTATTTCTTCTGGGACGAATTCACCTGTTAGCCCTGGATCTGGAGCAAAATCCCCAGTTCAGACGTGTGCTCTTCCGATCTGTCAGCAATTGGCTCCACATCACCAACAACACTATCAGCTCTGTGGAAAGACACATCCGTGCCATCAATTTCAGCTTCGTGGCTAGCACCCATTCCAACACTTCCTCCACTAACTCCAAAGCTAGGACCATTTCTTCCGTGCACAGTTGCAGCATCTGCATTCAGTACTTCATCATTTGTACTGCTAACACCCATTTCACCAACACTTCTTAGAGCTAGGCAAGTACTCTGTTGTGCTTGATTACTGTAGTTTAATTCAGATGTCGCCTTGACATCTGTATTTCTGAAGGTTGATGTAGATGGAAAATGAACATCACCAAAATCTCTCGGGTAATTCTCAACACTATCCATCGAATCATTATCTGCACTGTGACATACAGTATCCATAGCAATGATGGAGGAAGCATGTCTCGAATCTCTAATGGATGGGTGACCAAATGCTTGCTCCGGACCTTGATTAAAAGGATAATCTCTCGAAGCATCTGTTCCAATATCCAGACCAAATGACTGGCTCGGACCAGCAAGAGACGAATCTTTCCTATACGAAGAATGATGAGGTTGAACAATTCCAGAGGCACGCACACGTTTTGAAGGGCTAGTAGCTTGCTGTCTACCATCATCGACTTCATCTCCATCATGATCAATGACAGTGCCTTCAATACTGTCAACCTGTTGCATCAATAATGGTGGCCTATCAACCGTACTTCCACCTTCATCTAAGTTCCGCTTGCGAGAACTTGGGCCACGTGATTCATATGACGCCGCACGATCACCAACCTCGCTGCTAGAAGGTTGTCCAATCAATAAATCTCTTCCGCCACCCTCTTCGTGGTATTGTTCAGGCACGGCATTAATCTGCAACTGTGAAGGAGATAATGCACCAGATATTGTAAGATTTAAATCTACCCCAATGTTTGATAATGACTTCCCTTCACCAGTTGCAGCTTCATCCTGGACCTCTATCTGCTCCTTCTCCATCCCATCTGCAGCAACCCATCCACTGATGCCACTTGCTGCACTTACTCCACGTGTCAATGCCATCTTCTTGCTAGTTTCAGGAATGTCACTGCTATTGGGAGCAAAAGGAGCAGGACGTGCCACATTGAGGAAGTCAGAGACTCTAACAGTGGTTCCACATAAGCTGCAATCCAACAAAGGTGACCTGGAAATGACTTTTGACTTAGGACCCATAACTTCATTTACACCGTGGTCCTTTTTTGTGTAAGCAGACAATTTCTTCTTGCCGCGGCCCAGGTTCCGCTGATGACCACAATCTTTTGACTGGGCAATCGAGCATCCATTTCTAGCCGATTGAGCAGAATGCTCTTCACAGTCCTGAACATTTGGAAGCCATCTTGGTTCCCATCCGCACAGACTTATCAGCATTTGAGCCTATAATATGAGGTAAATTTTAAGCATGGAATTAATATCCTGCGAGTCAACGAAAAAGTTAAAAATCGAAAAATTATGTATTACACGACAGTATATGAAGATATCATCTCTGCCACTTCCAATTCCTGATAAAATCTCCAGCTTGAAGTCCAGATCACTGCCTCCAAACTGGGACTGGGCTAAAAGCCTATCAATTTCTGGACCCCGAGATATTTGCATTTGCTCAATTGCAGATGCAGCCACAATGGGTAGGGAGGGGAATTGCATCAGGCCATCACATCGATCCTTAAAACCACCAATCAATGCTGATGGCGGTGTAGGAGGGAACTGAACTAAGCTTTCCACGCAGCTGTTTCCTACCCATGGACAATTAACTTTATGCCCGCCATCAAGCTTCTTTGCAAAGTCTTGCACAGCGCTTTCAGCTACAAGAGATAACAAATCCATGAGAAAAAAAATATGAGCAAGCAAGCAGGACAAGAAAGGAACATCAAGTATATTGAGTAAAAAGGGAAGATCATGGCTTAAATTTGATCTGCAGTTTGAAAAATCTACTGACCACATTGCATTGACTAAGTTGGATGTTTTGTGCTGGGTTAACTCTTAAAAGATCTTTGAAAGTTTTCAAAAGATAAAAGCATTTTTGTAATACAAAATATCGTCGACACATTTTTAGAAGATCTAAATGTGTCTTTAACCAAATCTGGAAAATGTACACGGTAGAAGAGGAATCAAGGGTGAATGGAAAAGACCTGTCATGAGAGCAAATAAGAGACTACATGGAAAGCCTTGCCTGCTGAAAATTAGTTTACAAGTAAAGAATAAGAGAACGCACTTTCAGGATTTCGACACTAATGTCAGAACTATGCTTGAACGCGAATCTTCTGACTATGACCTAATAAGATGAAGGTATTTGGAGCCTTATTCAAAAATTTCATATATATAACAAATGTAGTATTCAGCTTTTAAGCAGCCAAAACATATCAAGAATTTATGGATATACATATTATTAGATATTTTACGATATATTGCAAATCCTATCTCTTGACTATATTCATAATGTATTTGCAACTTCAAAACATAGATGGATCCATAAGATCTTCATAACATGTTACTTTACCACTTAGTACTTAATCAACAAAATATGTTAAAATTTAAATTTTTGACATTTTTTAGCAGGTGACCATATCATGGGACTCATAGTTAATATCTACATGCAAAATGAACCTCCAATATCCTGTTGAAGACAAAAATCGTCAACACCACTGATCTTGAAAATTTCAAAGGAACCTTAAACTTCAAAATGCATCAGTAATACAAGATCATAGCGCAAAACTTCAAGAACAAGCTAAAACTCTGTTACATTCTTTAAGTATTTTATACATTTAAATCATAAGAAGTACAAGAGAATGTCAATGCAACTTAATCAATAAATAACAGCCGAGTTCACCTTCAGAAGGAGTCCAGGTAGCTGATGAGATGAACACCAGATTCGAACCACAAGATTCACATTTAATTGTATCAACATCCACATTCACCCAACCTCTTCTAGCACAAGCCAGGGAACTAGCAGCCTGAATCAAAAAGTCCACAAAAAGGAACATGTGAGATGTGAAAACAGATCTCATCAAGTTCATATCCATGTAACATGATACATTTTCAACAGATTTTCAATCCAGTCAGAAGAGGAAATTTGACTTCCTAATTGTTTCCTGATTCTTAGCAAACCTTATTTATCTTGTAAATATTTTAGAAGTTTTCCCATGTAACTAATAGGAGCACCACAATAGGAATCATCAACAGAAGCAGACGTTTCAAAATCATTTTTTCAGTTGTAACAGTTGAGTGTAAATACAGTAAGCTGCATTAACGGGACAAAAAAAATAAAAATAATGGAAGGAGAGTAGAATAGAAATGTGTTTATCACATGAAACTTAAACTTAGTTCTTCACCCCTACGTTTTCTTCTGTGCTTTTCTCCTAGCCTTGAGTGCCAGGAGAACCAACGAAGGGCAATACCTTCGTTAACAATAGGAAAAGAGTGCCTTGGCCTTGTTGTTAGAGTAACCTTTATTGCTGATCTAGCCATGCATCTCTTTCAAAGTATCTGAAACTTCTATAGATTGCAAAACACTAACATTTCTGCTGTGTGGACCGTGATCACTGATTCACTATTCTACTCAACAACCACAAGGTGAAGTCCAGAAATTACAAGCATCATTCAGTGTGGCGGACTGCTTGGCAGCAATTGGTCTTTTTTCACAATCTTCTGGACCCTTATTCCTAGTTAAGTGAGTGGTAGAATGTCTGTGTACCCCATACTAATAGCTTAGCTAGTCATTTTCTTTGAAGTTGAATTGTTCTCAGTAGATAGGACCAATAGGTTATTTCTCATGCTGTCTACTGAGGTAGACATCCCTTGAGATTAGATTAAGTTCTCGCCTTATATGAACCTCAGGCTTTGCCCCCTCACCAAGGTTGTGCCAGTTATTTGCATAGCAATAAAATCCCATCCACTCAATGCCTTCATTCAGTTGGAAAAGATAAGGAAAAAACCAAAGAAGCAAGAAGAAATGATAAAGGCTCAGCGAAATGGGAGAACATGATGCATGAAAGCTGAAGCTGATGAAGGATTAGCTGTGGTCACTACAAAAGATAGCAGGGTTCCAGATGTAGACCAGAACTGAACCTGGACAGAATGAACAAAAACAACCAGGCAACAAGGAAAATTCCCCAATCTGCCTACATCACATGCTAAGGTGAATTACAAGAAACTTCACAGAAAATAATAGCCAATTAGTAGAATAATGGGAACTCTAATGTCAGATCAGCCAACCTACAATAATATTCCCAATGAATATTTACCATAACATGTCCTAGACAATGAAAATGAAATTCAATATCCTGAATAAGGAAACAAATAGAAAACACAACTTCAGAATGTAAAGAACATACACATCATATTCTGTCTAGCCTAATCGTTCATTTAAAAATGTGGTTATTACCAACAGTTTACGTTGCCTAGCCTTCTCGATCATAAGTTCCAAGTTTATCGCCCCAAGTGTCTAAGAGCATAGACTGAAGTGTTTTCAGGAAGCGAGTATAATCATTATAAATCGGTAGAAATGAATGGTGGATAATTGTGAAATTCATGTAGGTCCCATAGAACATGGATGAAAAGTAGGTCAGCCCAATTTAAATATGTTCATCTATAATCATGCAGTAAATACCTACTAAGCTAAGAGAGTGTGTTTGATTTAGAATTTTGAATTGCTTTGGTCAAAAAGAGATTACTTGGGAGAACGTATGGTTGAAAAGTAAGGAAAAGTTATGAATTTATGTGTAAGATTATTTTAACGGATAAATTTGGGGTTGAAAATGAGTTTGACTGAGAATTGATTTTCAAAAATCTAAATCAAACCAACCCTAAGTCACCAGTGCTCAATTCCTCAGGTAACTGAATTTTCCTTTAACAGTGTTGGGCCCAAAATTAGATGAAGTGGTAAGTTTTTCCTATTTGGAAAAGTGTGAACTAAATCTCACCTCGGGTAGACATGGATAGATGATGCATTTTTATAAGTGAACTGGGTTACTGCAATTGATAGGTTAATCTTTCAACCTCAACTCCCAACATCTTATATTGGCTAGAGCTAATGTTATTCATATTATAGCTGATCTCATGCTTGGATCTATAGATGGATTTATTTGGAACAGGCACAATCTAACTCATGAATAGATGTAAAAGACAATAAGTGTATATAGAAGACTAGTAAAATTCACGTTATTCACGTGAACAAAATAGGATACTTTGGAAGCTAAGATTGATACTTCATCTAACATGAGAGTCAAAGGAAGGAAAAGTTCAAACCTTGGGCTTCCCAAACCAATTCACAGGTTTGAATGTTGAGAGACGCCTCAGTAGATCACCTCTTTCCCAGGGTCTGCACGAGGGTTGAGATGATCCAAGAGCAGAACCGCCAGCACTAGTGCTCAATGAAGTCCACATGGGCTGCAACCCTATGCGGGAAAGAGAACCCCCTTTTGAGTTCTGTGCTTGACCAAACCAGTCTGTGCTGCCAGCATTTGTAGGAACAGCATGATATGATGCCCCTACGGAACTGCTTGAAAGAAGAGATTAAAGCAGGTATGCATAGAGATCGGATGGTAGTAGTAAGAGATCATCTCCTTTCAAAAGAAACTAGTTGCCAAGCAATATTTCACTTTCCATATTCTCTTTTGTTGTAGAAGTTGTCCTTCTCCAGACCATAGGTTAATGCTAATTTTAGAAAGAGTAAACATTTCTATTCATATATGAGGTAAAGTGCAATTAAAAAGGCCAACCTGAACTCTTCCCACGAATCCGCCAACATTAAAAACATAACCCTCTTTCCATTACTATTACTTCAGGTAATTGAAAAAAACTCTACATTAACTACAAATAGGCATTGTACATCAATTTCCAGCTCCTTTGCTCCATTCAATGCTATAGCATCAAAAGGTTCAAAAAAGTACATAATTTCCTGAATATGTTCTCCCCCCAGACCCCTCACAAAGCAACTTTAAACAATAATTGACGATTAAAAATAAAATCCAGATTTCCAATTCTATGAAAAGAGGAAAAATTAGGTATACATAGAGCATGAAAAATCCCAAAAAGAAAGCATCAAACAGCCCACCAATCTTACACTAGTACTAAACATACCCACATTTATTTAAAATGAAAATAAGAAAAGAGAAGTAAATAAGAAGAAAGAAAATAACTGGGTAATTAAGAAGAAAGAAAATAACCTGGCAGCGCGAGTCGAGCTAGGAGGCGGAGAAGAAGATCTGGGTGGCAATAGCGGGTCCACTGAAGAGCTCACAACCTCGTCCTTCATTGTCTTTCTCTCTCTATCACCGTATGTATCCCTCTCACTGTAAATATCTCTCGCGTTGAAGCTGTCAGCTCAGTACTGCGGTCTGTGAATTCCTCTCAGCGAATTATTATCGCGTGGGAGTTCTCTTTGGCGCGTGTACATAAAGCACCAACTGATCGCGTGATTTAGTTCGCCGGTGGTCAATAATATGCAAGTAGCGGTACACCATGATATTCCTATA
>CAVNYN010270656.1:0-19698 GCA_963692815.1 Nyctanthes arbor-tristis | reverse complement strand
TGGAAAATTCTATAAAAATTTCGGCAGAATCTCCCCTATAAATGAGACAACCCACCTATAGGAGAAACTCAAACAACAACATAAATTCAACAAACAATGACCAACAACTATCAGATCCTCTGTTAACCCATTCCCAACTCTTTCACAATTAAACATAAAGGAAATTCAAAGTTTGCATTGTTAGAAGACTAGTAAGTTCAAGTTCAAAATGATTAACAAGTAACCTCTCAAAAACACGTGGAGTATATCAAACTCCACTTAAAGTGGGATTAAGAGAACAAAATAATTCAGTTCAAAGTTTAAAACAAGTCTTTCTACAGCTAGACAAGCTAGAAAGAGTATTATCTTGTGACTGAGTCCGCTACCAAGTGAACATCCCGTGCCATCTAACTCTCATTACCTATAAGGTAGGGAAAATAGGGGGTGAGCTAACACCTAGTAAATAAACTCCATATCCCGAGCTCATGATATGTAGTGCATTAACTTTCAAAAAGTACATATCCCGTTGTACTTAAACATTTAAGAATCGTTCTTTTTCTTAGAAAACTTTCAATTTCCATTCTAGAAACTTCATTTTCATCGCGAGCTCACTTGATGTATCATCTAACCAATCAAAATACAGTAGGCCCTTCTTATTTGGAACCAAATTCAATTCTACCGGTAGTACCACCGAAGCGGTAAACATTTCATTCAATACCGCCGAAGCAGTAACATTACTTTTAACACCACCGAAGTGGCAACATTCGTTCAATGCTGCCCAAGCCGACAAGGTCGGGTACGTCGGTCCCCCGCGCCCCATTTCCCACTCACATTCTTTCATGATATAGAGATACATCCATTCCTTTTCTTTTTCAAAACTTTGGGATACATAATTTTATAAATACTGTCAGCCTTCATAGCAAAACATTCATCTTTTGAAATCATGACCATGCATGTTACATAATGAAATGATATGACATGAATAGGCATATATCCAACAATGTAAGCATCATTCCATAACTTTCACATTTAACAATTAATCATTCATCAACAAGCTAACAATATAACACATTACCTATACGTCATCCTTCAACATATAATACTCAAGGGTGGAGTTTACTTACCTCAAGTCTTTAAGATATTTACTTTTAGCTAGTGGAAGGCCTTTAACTGCTTTCAAGATCAATGTGCCACGAATCCTAGTTTAATCATTTAATAAGTGAGACACAAAGTTCACATATCATTCATTTGACTTAAAAAAAATTCATGTGATGATTACATCTTAACTCACTTTCAAGGAACTAAGATTTAGCTCTCATAAGCAAATACTATTGTCATGCCTCAATTTCACATACTTGCTTACAATCTTATACTTTAATTTCACATGCCAAATTATTCTTAAATTTAAGCTATTGTTGAGACACAACTACTTTTCATAACCTTCATTCATTGTATAAATGGTTTCATCTAGGCATTTTATCAAACACTTTATTTGCATAAAGAAAATTAACTCATCCTTTTATCTTCAACATGCATCTAAGTTCCAAACCTTAAAGATTATCCCACAAAAGGTTTGTCACACACAAAAGATCTCATAAAAGTAACATTGGATATGCCAAACTTATTCTCGGGTAAAACTTGCAGGTTGTACAAAAAGTACCATAAAAACTTCTATAGACCTCCAAATGATGTCATTCTAATTTTAAATGAAAGATAACTCATAGAAGGTCATTTTCTTTGAATCATCCAAAAAACACTGTCTACTGTAAGTTATGACCGTTCAAAGTCAGAGGGCAGAACCTAAAACACCATGCCAAATTCATTTAAGCTATTCTTCAAACATGTAATATTTACATCCAATATATTACTCTTTTACTCATCTAACAACATTCATTTGGACATAAAACATAACATAACATAAACTTTATACATTTGTATCTAGCTAGTTTCTTGAACTATTTCTCAAAGGATACAAGCTACCTATGAACTATGCATTAACATTGAAGGGTAAATGAAAAGATTCATTACTTACCTTAGATTGGGAGAGAGAGCTAACTGAAGAATATGGATGAATCAATTCTTCATGAATGAGAATGGAGGCTAGGGTTAAGAATGAGCTTAAAAGAGGTCTTGGCTAAACTTTTGATTTTGAACAATATAGTCCCCCAATAATAGTCTTGTTTAATTGAGTCCAAACCTAGTTTATTTTTCTCTAAGTCCCTCCTAAAATGACATATGCAATTAAATACATAGTAAACAATGTGCATAAATATATACTCAAGAACACAATTGCACATAAACAGGATTCATTTTAGACACATTGATCATTACGGCTTCTAAGTCCTTCCACTCAAAATCATAGAAAGTAAAATTCATTAACAATGATAATTATAGAAAGTAAAATTCATTAACAATAATAAACATAATCAAAATGATAAATTTTGACAACGTATTAAAATTAAATAAATTCAGGTGATGAGGAAAAGTAAGCACGGCGTTACATTCACTATCAAAATACCAAGTGTTAAGGATTAAAGCACTTAAAGAGAGTTTAACAATATAGCTTTTGTACTCACCCATTTTCACCCGAACTTGTTTTATCTTACCTTTTGCTTCAAGTATTTTAACTCTGTGTATGTTGATCAATTTTATGTATTTTTGACAAGTAAAAACATCATAACCAAATTCACCATAGAAGTTATAATTTACCTGTCTGACCTTACCATATACATTAAATTTCTGAACTGGACTGATAGTAGCATGTTTGTTTTGGGTATTCTACTGCTGCTTCAGTGGATTGTTCTTATGGACAGTTCTGCTTGAAGAAGGTCTAGACATATCTGGCTTAGGTCCAGAATTCTGCTATTTCCTGCATGTTTTTTAAGAAGTTTTCCCTTGATTCTTTCACAAAAACTATATGTTGGATAGCTTTGCCTTTTCCTTCACATCCTAGCCCAAATGTGTCACCTGAAGGTCTTCCATACTTCAAGACTTCATTCTACCTTGCAGCTTCAATTCTCAACTATTTGATTCTTTCATTGGCGTGCTTCATATCAGTTGTAAGCTGATTGATCTGCTCATCTTTTTGCTTAATCTTTCCATCATGAAAGAATTCCATCATGACCTGAAGCATGTCAGATTTGTCTTGTTCTACTACAAGTTGATTTTACAGTGCTGCAAAGTAGATCAGGATATCTCCTCACTTGTAGAAGGTTTTGCAGTGTTTAGTAGTGAGGCAGTTCATTGACCTGGCTCGTAATCTATTCTTCTGATGAAGTGTCTGATGTTGATCCAGACACGTCCTCCTCAACTTCACTCCAGGTAGCTTTCATAGCCCTTTTGCTTTTCTTCCTCTTCTGGGTATTTGCACATTCTGCTGCAATGTGACCATAGCCTTCTCATTCATTGCATCTTATTCTGCTAGCTAGTTGTGCCTTAGGGAAGAAGTTACCTTTATATTTTCTGTAGCTACTTTTCTTCTATTGATTTCACTATTGTTCACCATCTTGATTTTGATTTTTCATCTGGTATGATCTTTGAGGCCTGTACTGATTTGAGAATCTCCTGCCTTTTTGTTATTTGTTCTTCCAGAACTTCTTGAATTACTTGGTAAGGAGTGCCACATTCTCTTCATTATCAATTTCCTCCTCAGTTTCAGTATCTTCCACCTTACTCTTGAATGCAATCCTAGACTTCTTATCCTTTTTCCTTTTGATAAGTTCAGCTTGTAAGTCATCCAGGGTCCTACAAGCTCTTCAACCTTCATCTCTTCCAGATTCTTGCTTTCTTCAATAACAGTGACCTTTGTGTGGAATCTATCTGGCAGAGACCTGAGGATCTTTTTAACAATCTTATGTTCAAAATATGTCTTTCCCAAAGCTTGTGCTTGATTGGTGAGTTCACTCAACCTAGCATAGTAGTCCATGAAATCTTCATCGTCCTTCATCATGATTTTTCTCAAATTCAAGGGTGAGCATATGAAGTCTTGAGGACTTAACTGCAGTTGTTCCGTCATTAGCAACTTGGAGAATATCCCAAGATTCCTTAGCTGTCCTACAATTTGTAAAAAGTCTGAACTGAGATTGATCAATAAAGGAAAATATAGCATTTAAAGATTTAGAATTCCAACCATATGCAGCATTTGCTTCAGCAGTAAATTGAGCTTCAGGCTTAATAGTAGTACTACCATCTGCAGCAGTGACAGTGGGTGTTGTGTAACCAATAAGAATGGAAGTCCAAGTTCTATTATCTATAGACTGAATATAAATTTACATGCAGACTTTCCAATATGCATAGTTGGATCCGTCTAGGATAAGTGGTTTAACAGAAGATGTATCTATGTCTAGATGAACCTGATCTCACTAATAACTTAAGTAAACTCGCTCTGATACCAACTATGAATATGTGGTTATCTAGACTCTAATCAGGATGTATCCTGCCTAGCTATTTAAACAGTTAATCTGGTGAATAATGCAATGCGACCTAGATATGTATGATAAAAATAAATAACACCAGAATTCTTAACGCAGAAACCCAAAACGGAAAAACTGCGGGCACCCTTACCACTGGACAGCTGATCCACTAACTCATTGGAAAGTTTAGTACAACAAAAGAAAACTAGTAATATCGCAATATACACTAAAAACTCAAAAGGTAAACTTATAAAAGAACTCACTTTTTACGCCTTTGGACATGTTGACAACTTCGTTGCTCATTTTCTTTTGCTCTCGCGCTCACACAAGAACGTACATCAAGCCTCCTAGAGATCACCTGAACTCATCTTGGGAAATAAGACCTCCTAAGCTGCTTCAACCCTGTGTGGATAGTCCCTCGCACTTACGTTGATCACCTATCCACGTACTATGAAGGGTAGCCAGTACAAATACAATTATATACGTGAAAGTCCGGTTGCTAGAATGAGTCCCGCGGGTATGGCAGTGTGTTTGTTCTCTTGAGGTATCGAGCTTTGAAGAATAATTTGCTTGAAAAGCTTGGTTCGATCCATGTATCTTTCTACCTACAAGAGACACATATATATAGTGTTAATGTTGGATTCTTGTGTAAGACAAGAATTCAAGTTACCATATACATGTAGAAAAACAAGAATAAGGAATTTGCTAATCATATTAGAACTTAACATGCATGTAGAGTAAACCTAGTTAAATATGGTAATTAGAATATGACACAAGCTAGGAAACTTCGCAATTGCATGTATTTAAAATATCTTAAACCTTAAGCAAGTGTACACATGCCCCAACACCTACTTTTCGGCCAAGACATAAATTTGCATACTAAATAAAATATTACACATAAACTTAAGTCATGCAATTTCGTAACAAATTTTTACACTTACGTAAAAATTAAGAATGCCAATAATGCAAGATTTTTTGTACTAACACACACGATTATTCTTGACAGCAGCAACTTTAGCCTCATTTTTAAGTTTTCTTTCACATCTCTTATTTTTTCAAAACAATCTTTAGCAATATGGCCAATTTTATCACAATGGTAACACAGTTTATCCTTTTTACTCTGTCCTTTTGCTTTTGAAGACTCTTTACTCTTTCCATTTCGAGAACTTGTTTTGTTTAGAATTGGAAGTGTTGGAATTCTTGTTACTTTTTTTTATATTGTTTTCCTTTAGCAAAGTAGGCATTGGATTTTTCAAGATCTGTTTGTTTAGATTTTAACTCAAACTCTTTATTTCTCAAAGCAGTAATGATAGGCTCTCGACCATATTCAAGAGCATTTTTCAAATTTTTATACCTTTCACCAAGATAATTTAAAAGAGCAATAACTTGTTGATCTTCTAAAATCTTTTCTTCACAATTTGCTAAATCTTGATTTAATTTTGGAAATCTATGAATATTATCTTTAAGATTCAAATTGTTATCAAATTTGAAAGCAAAAAGTTGTTTCAGAAGAAAACATTTGTTTGGCATCATTTTAGTGAGGTACAAACTTTCAAGTTTCAACCAGATTTCACTAGCTGCACTAGTCTCACCAACTTTTCTCAATACACTATCAGACGAATGCAAGAAAATGGAACTTCATGCTTGTTCATCATTTTCTTAACAATTAAATGAACTAAATTCAGCAGGATATGAAGCATCAAGAGCATAAAGCGCCAGAGAGTAAATTCTCTAGTACTACTCCAGACATCAATATCACATCAAGAAATAGAGCCCATCTCAACGTGCATACAACAAATATTTTCCAAACTTTCAATTAAATGTAAAGCTCAAGAGCAAGTAACTAACAGTAAATATGAGAGCGTACTAAATTAGAGACTACCACAGAGGAATAGTAAGCCACAACACTCACAAACACAAAAGGCAGTAAAGTAACTATCCTAGAGGCAGTTTCTACTCCTCAGTATTAGAGACCATACCGTCGTAAGGTCTCTGAAGTTAATCAATAGACCCCCAAGACTCAAGAATTATTGTGGTCTTTTATTCACATTTGGAATACACTTATCAACCCTATAGGCTCCCGCCCCTCAGATTCTTGAGTCATCATAGAAGACTCAAGACAAAGGCAGCTAAAGAACCCTATTTCGATAAGTTTCTTTCAAAAAATAAACCAAAAAGTAAAGATTGTTTTATATGTTACCTGTAGTGCCAAGCTTTGAGCAATAGTTGAAAAACCTCCAAATTGCAAGCACAAGTCTAGCAGCAAATATAGGCAACTTATGTTGCCTATTCTAGAATAAAGTGACAAGTAGTTCAAGGATTATTCAACAAATGGAATAGCAGTATTCTTGATCCAACTCTAGAAAACAGAGGCAACTTTTGCCGCTTCAACACACCAAGAAAAAAGGGAAATCAGTTGTGTAGGGTTAGAGAACTGGAATTACCATATTCAATCCACAAAAGAAAAAATAGCACTGCATATCCTAGTTCTAGTAACAAATTTACAAGAACGGCCAGTCCTAAAATTAAGAATAGAATAAAAATGTTTGTTTGAAAAAAAACTACAATATATAGTTTTTCTGCAATCAAAATTTCAGCAGAGGAGGGAAAAGAAAACCTAGTTGTTTGTTGATTAAAAATTAGGCTTGGCGAAATTTTCCAGCCAGCCAGAGTGGCCGGCGAACCAGAGGGGCGAAGGGAATCAGCAAGCAGTCTTAAAATTTCTAGCGAACAAGAAACGTCCAATGAACCATACGCAGCCCAGAAATTTCAAATTTCCACAAGATTCAAGGCTAAATTGCACTACAAATCCCAACTCATTTGAGGTAGTATACCAAAAGATGAAGAATTAGTAAAGCCCCAAAATTACCACAAAGATTCAAACTATGTAGCTAAGAATCCCAAAAACAGAGGAAGAAAGAAAAAACCCAAATTTTTCTCACTTTCCGATCCCCAATTTCAAAAACCTTAAGATTGAGTCGGTCGAATCCAGCCCCCAGGTATGCTCTGATACCAATTGTTATTTAAATCGTCCCTTACACCCGAGATAATTCCCAGCAACGAGTTAAATTGCAAACTAAATAGAAAGAAATAAACTGAGAAATTTAAAGAAACACAAGATTTCGGATTTTGGCCTATAGGCCCCGAAAAGGTTCACGATGCCAATTTAATGGTATCGCTATGTCTGTCCGTTGAAGCTACACCTATGTGGATACGCTTCCAAGGACCTACCTTAAAATCAGATGAAATATTATAGTTTGTGTACAAAATCTCTCAAGCAGAAAACTAGACACCACCAATCCCTAATCATCCAAGAGTACCTTCAACAAATGCTCTCAAACCCTCTGCAAAACTCATAAAGAGATCACAAAGAAGGATTTCTAGAGAGAACAAAGAGATACAAACCCTAGATCTAATCAGAATTTTACACACACTGATCTGATGGAAACATGTACAAATATATATATATATATATATATATTTTGAATAGCTACGATTAAAACTTGAGATCAACGGCTGTGAAATGCCCAGCTGAAACTTGATAAAATGCTATTTAAAAATACGGCTCTCACTAGTTAAAAACTTGAGACCATAATTTCAAAGAAAGGGAAGGAATCTGGATTATCGGTGAGCGATCATCTTTAGGTGAAAATTGATCAACTTAGGTGCGAAAATAGGTCAGCAACGATGAAGGATTAGTCTAGCTGTTTTGAAGTCAAAGATTAAGAATTATCTGAATTCGAAGAATTGAAACTCCTTTTCGGGTATCCAAGTGGTGCTCAGTCCATCTCTTTTCCTCTTCTTCTTGGACTATGCTCGGATAAGTTGTAAGCTTGATAGAGTACTTGTGATTAATAAAAAGAAAATGGGCGAGATATGCAGAAGCTGATTATTGGGACTAGCAAAGTTAGGGATCGATTTGGGATTAATGTCTAGATAAAGGAAGAATTTTATTGGTAAGAAATAATCAGCAAAAGAGGTGAAAACCACTAGATCTACAATGGGCATAAATAATCCAAGGAAAAGGTTTAGCAATAGTGATCAGCAGTAAGGAGCCAATGGTGACGAAATGATGCATTAGCAAAGCAATGTGGGTGATGTAAAAACGAGGAGTGATGAGCTAAATAGAAGCAACTAATAACTTGCGATATATGGGCAAAAAAAAAAGCAATCAGTAATATGGGTGAGTAGATAAAAACAATCAGTGATGTGGATAAAAAGCAACTAGCTAGCAATGTGGATAAAAGGCGACCCGTGAGAATAAGAGTGCAGGAGTTGGATTGATGAACGATTATTGATCAATGAAGAAAATAAAGCACAATGATAATCAGCAATGAAATAAAACTAGCAATTGGTTGTGCAAATGAAGGACAAAATGATAAGACCCAACGATCGTTAAGAGGCAAAACTTACCATTAAGGGCAAAGGGGAAAAACGAGTGACGAAGAGAGAAAATGATCGGAAGTAAGGTAAACTCGTCTGTAATATGAGATAGTGTAAATTTGTTAGGTCTTAGTTCACGATTATGAGGTATGAGAGATGAAGTCTGCAGATATATACTAAAAACATTGGGAAAAAAGTCCAGTACTCCAAAAGTACTCAACACTCGGTACTCCCGACCAATCAGGAACTCACATGTGAGATTCAGGGCCCAAATTAAATAACAAATTGGGCCCCTTGAATCTACATGCATATCTCTGATTGGTCAAGAGAACTGAGTTCAGTACTCCTAGAGTACCGGACTTTTTTCCAAAACATTGAATATGAGAAATTTTAGTGAAGGCATGTGGGGAATGCATGTAGGATGGGGCCATGATGAAGGGTGTATTGACATTTGTTTATGTTGATATTATAAAATTAAAAAGGGAAATTACGGTCAAAGAATTAGTAAGGTGGTATTAAGTTTGGCGGTTCCTCTTTACAAAGTCACTTTATGGGAATTAAGAAACGGTATATTTGAAGGATATAAGATACGAAGTTGGAGAATCATTTGGTGGTTTAGGGAATTGAATATACCATGTATGCTGATTTTGAAGGTTGTTGCCTATAGAATTCTTTTATTGGTACTGAGAAAATGGTACTATTTAATAAATGCTAAAGGAACTAGAAATTTCATCTTGGGCAATACTTAAAGGAGTGAACAAATAAAAACTTCTAATAGAAGCATGTTGCACACAATACCGAAAGCTTATTATATTTGCTTGTTTAAAGGTGATAAATACTTGAAGGTCAAGTGTAGTAGATGTATATTCTTGAAGGTCACCAAGTGTGGTAAACGGCAAAGGGCGATAAATTGTCAAAAGCCATTTAGTATGGTTAAGACACCCATGAGGCGCATCATACACGAAGTCGCTTACCCAAAGTGCAAACTAAAGTCACTTAAACAAAGTGCAAATTAAAGTCGCTTACCCAAAGAGCATTATACATAATTTCACTTACCCAAAGTGCAAACTAAAGTCACTTACCCAAAGCGCAAACTAAAGTCACTTAACCAAAGTACAAATTAAAGTCGCTTACCTATCATGTGTATTAATTTTTTTTTCCTATCATGTGCCTATTTAAAGTTTTGGGAATTAATCATATTAATAATATAGTCAACTTAGTAATTTGTGAAGCAAACAACCTTTCCAATTCCCATTTCATAGAAAATGAATGAACCGCCAACAAATTCTTTATTATGTATGTGTAATTCAGTCTAATTTTCATACTTTGAATTTCCAACAAATTCTTTTATACAATGAACACCAAAGTTGAACATAGCCTAGGAGATGATACTATAGAAAATCATGCAAAAATTACCACAACAACTCATGTCTTCAACTAATTTCTAAAGAATCCATTCTGAGACTTACAATAAAGCGGTTGCATGTCCTTATTTATAGATTAAACCTGAGAATTTTAAATTAATATAGGAGGTAAGTTCTGAAATTAGAAGAGGGAAATGGAACCTGAAATTTTAAAGTTGCTTACTTGAAACTTCTATGGTTTATTATCCCGTCAGCATGCAAGTGTCAAAAACTATAAATTGGTAAAAAAAAATTTAAACTCTTAGTTCCATGCATAAAATTTTATTTTTGTTGTAGGAAAATTAAGAAAAAAATGATCAAATAGAAATTTGAAAGCAATGTTTGAAAAGGCGTGCCTCCGCCTGAGGCGTTAGGTTTCTGCCTCAAGGCGGCGGAGTTAGAATGGCATGGCACGAGGTTTACGACTATTTCGACGAGGCGCTCGCCTCAGGAGTGACACCTCTAGGTGACGGAGGCTTAAGCCTCGATTTCGAACCATATTTCAGTTTTAGAATTGCAGCTTACAAAGTTTCGAGAAGTAATTTACCTTCATTCTTCCCTTTTTTGTTCTCGTCTTCTCGATGATTGAAGAATTCATTTTGCAGAATACGTTTACTGTTTCTCTTCTTTTTCAATGGTGTAGTCTTCTATTTGTGCTGAAGTCTGACAACTTTGTGTGTATTATAATAATATAATGTAATACATGGATAATGATTCCTACCCACCTTTTGTTGACTAGTTGTTGGGACTTGGGATTTCTTTGCTGATCACATTAGTGCATTACAGTTGGCAAAAAATCTGAACACGTTAACACATAAATTCACCAAATCATACTACATATTTATTACCACATACTATTCTCTGTCACAGTTATGTAATAAACAATACCCCATGTGAATTAGCATATTATTCTCTGAACACGTTATACATAAATTCTATCATATTACCACATATTATTCTCTGAACACTTTACACATAAATTCAATTATTTCATTAAATAATATTTAGGTGAAGTAAATAGATTGCTTTTATAGCTTCATTAAAAAATTTCCCAATCTTTTCCACTTCTTATCGAGGCTTACGCCTCGCCTCCGAAGGCAAAACCGCCTCGAGGCCTCTTTCCGCCTATTCAAACTATGTTTGAAAGATCATCTATAGATATATATATATATATATACACACATGAATAATTCCATGGAAAACGTGTAGCTGACTTTTGGTGATTAGCAATATTAAAAAAATAAAATATAGAAAAATTGGTGTAAAAAAAATAGCCAAAACCATATGAGAGTCGTTGAACCTAACACATTATGAGAAAATCTGCTCTTAACTCTAGTTCAATTCAATCAATCAAAAAAGTGATCAACTTAAATGCTAACAAAAAGCCAAAACTCATACATGAATATGTTATGGAAAAAACTGAACTAAAAGCCACATTCTATCCCAACTAAAAGCCAAAAAGTCAATCTCCACCCCTGAATTGCACTAGCACATGATGCAACTAATTTGGTCTCAAAAAAAATCTTGATATGCAAGGAGGCATCCAATGCGGCAAATTCATCCACATTGCAAATGCTTGAAATATAGGTATTCTTTCAATAGATCATCAAATTTTTAATAGTCTATTTTGCAATTTTAGAAGTGTACACTTAGGGAACTTATTATCCATTAAAGAACATTTACGAACTCTAACATGTTTAAGTGGTCACACAATTTTAATTTGCATGTACCATGTTCTGTGGCCAATTTAATGTATAGATAAAGGAACTTATGGCATGAACTTTTATCTTGCATATTCAAGATTATGTCTGATATAAATGTTATTATCTTAAACTTCCTGCACTCCATTTCTATCAAAAAAATTTTCTTTAATGAATTATCAATTTATCCAAACAATGACATACTTTTAAAATGCTAGCTTTGATCCTTCTACTATAACAATTAATTAATGATGGGCTCAGTATACTAATCTTCATCCGTTTTCTTATGTTGGCAGTAGATAAGACATGGATAAAAGTTGGGTAAACTTGGACCATAGGTCAGTAGAATACGAAGATAAATTGGACTTGTTTTTAAATGAATCTTTTGCCAAATCTACTCAAAAAGATACAATCATATGTCCTTCTAAGCAATGTTGTAACCGTTATCATTTTGATAGAATTAGTATCAAAGGTCATCTTCTTTGGCATGGAATGGATCCTCTTTATATGAATGCCGGTCGGACACATCATGGAGAGCCATCTGAGGTTGACAATAATGAAAATGAACCCTACGTTGATCCGGCTGAAAATATGCAAATGGATAGTAGTGATGAAACAAGGGAGGAGGGGTGAAATGCATAAATTCCTCAATGAAGCATTTGTAAAAGCCTTGATTGGCCATAATGTTGGTTCGTCAAGCCAGCCTCCTCTTTTTGAAGTCCAAACACATGAAGCACAATGTTTTTATAAGTTGCTAGAGGAAACTAATAAGGAATTGTATTCTAGTGGCAAGTTTAAGAAATTAGATGCAGTTGTAAAATTGTATCACATCAAGTGCTTAGGAAATGTGAGCAATTCAACTTTCTCATTATTTTTGGAGGCATTTAAAGATATAGTGACTGAAGGAAATTGTATGCCAAAATCAATTAAACAAGCTAAAAAAATTATTGATGACTTAGGTCTCAGTTATGAAAAAATCGATGCTTGCCAAAAGGACTATATGTTATTCTGGAAAGACACATCAAACATGATGTATGTTTGCATTGTGGTGCTTCAAGGCATAGAGATAGTAATGATGATAATGGTGTTAACAAGCAAGTACTAGTTAAGGTTCTTCGATATTTTCCACTAATTCCTAGATTGAAAAGGTTGTAAATGCCAAAGTATACAGCAGAACATATGAGATGGCATTTGATAGGTTCTTCTAGTGATGGATACATGCAGCATCGAGCTGATTCTCCAGCTTGGAAACTTTTTGATTCCCTATACCTTGATCTTGCATCAAAAATTCGCATTGTGCGTCTAGGACTCGCATGTGATGGGTTCAATCATTTTTCTAATTTGAGTAGCAAACATGGTACTTGGTCCTTCATAATCTCAGTTTACAATTTGCCTCCATGGATGTGCATGAAGCAACTATATTTGCTTATGTCTTTGTTAATTCCAGGACCTTGTGAACCTGGAAATGAATATTGATGTATTTATGCAACCATTGATGATTGAATTAGAAGAGTTGTGAGAGGTTGCCATCAATACATATGATGTGTTTTCTAATCAAACATTTAATACGAGGGCAGTTGTTTTGTGGACTATCAATGACTTACTTGCGTATGCTAACCTATCAAAATGGAGTATATCAGGTTAGCTTACGTGTTTGCATTGTAATCACCATACATGTTCAGTGCGGTTACTGAATTCTTGAAAGCAGGGGTATTTAGATCATTGAAGTTTTTTGCCCATTTCACATAGATTTACAAATGATGCAGACTCATTTGATGGGAAGCCTGAGAATGGTATGGCGCCCACTTCATTGATTGGAATTGATTGTTTAAGACACTTGTCTAATTTGAGATTTACATTTGGTAAAAAGCCAATTACAAAACATGTTCTAGGAAAAAAAGGCAAAGGATTTCTAGTCCACAAGAGAATCACGAGTTAGTGGACCATGGAAGAAGAAAAGCATATTTTTCACTTCACCTTACTGGAAAGATCATTTAATACGACACAACATTGATGTGATGCATTTGGAGAAAAATGTAAGTGGAAATATCTTAGGGATACTGCTTGGTACCTTCAAAAAGGGAAAAGATGGACTAGAAGCTTGAGCTAATTTGGAAATTTTGAATATAAGAAAATCACTTCAGCCTATCCTTGAGGGAAATTGTACATACATACCTCCAGCAATCTTCTTTATGACCAATGAAGAAAAAATGATGTTTTCCAGAGTGTTGTCAAATGTATGTGTTCCTGATGGATACTCAACTAATATTGCTCGATGTGTAGATATTAAGGAACAAAAGATACAAGGTTTGAAAAGTCATGATCATCATGTAATCATGCAACACTTACTCCTCGTTGCAGTTTGTCGTGTCTTGCCTAGACTCATCACTCTTTTATTGCTTGAGTTGAGTGTAATCTTTAGAACACTATATAGTAAAAAGCTATCTTTTGAGTTGATCAACCAACTCAAATCAAAAGTAGTACTATTGTTATGTCAAATGGAGAAGATGTTCTCACCGTCTTTCTTTACCATTTCTGTTCACTTAATCATTCATTTAGCTCATGAGGTTGCCATTGCTGGTCTAGTACCATATCGTTGGATCTATCCTATAGAAAGGTAAAACAAATTACAAACATACTCTTAATTATTTCAATATTTTCATATTTAAAACATTTTATCATTAATTTCCATAAAAGTATTTGCAAACATTGAAAAAATGTCCGTAAAAGAAGCTATCCAGAAGGAAGTATTGCAGTAGGATATCTTGCAAAAGAATGAGTATCATTTTGCTCATTGTACCAAAAAGGAGTTGAGACTAAGAACAGTCGACGAAGTCTTAATGCTAATCTTTCTTTACCTCGTGATGTTGTTGGAGGTCAATCAATATTTGCAAATGCAGGTCATCATTTAGGAAAAGGTGTTGAGATTGATCTAGAAAAAAAAGTTTGGGAACAATGTCGTGCTTATGTCTTGTTCAACTGCAATGAAGTGTCTCCTTTTCTAGAGTAAGAATATTTTTCTTTTTTCAGATATCAAGTATACATTTCAAGTATCCACCCAAATTGCAGTATATCTCTTTTTACTTGCTATCTTATAGTAAAAGCTTGGAAGAGCTACAAAAACTCCATCCACGAAAAACCATTAGAGAAGTAGAGGTTTTGAGAAATAAAGAATTTCAAAGTTAGTTCAAAAAACATGTAACTACCTTCATTATTCTTCTTCTTCATGATGCCCATGTTTTCTATTTAATTCTAAGTAATGAAATATACTAACACAGAGTGATATTTCCTTTAGATAAAAGATCTTCATAGTGCTGGTGACTCATCACTTATAGAAGATTTACTTCAACTAGCAAATGGTCCAAGCAGGAGTGTAAAGTAGTATAAGAAGTATGTAATCAACGGTTAAATGTTTAGAATTAAATATGTTGATGAGAGATACAAAAATCAGAATTGTGGTGTTTTTGTGAACGCTGAAACATCGAGTTACTTAAGTGTAAGAGACAGTAATCTAGTTATTGTTAATGTTGACTACAATGGTATTTTATAGAATATTTGTGGGCCTGATTATAGGTTTCCTGGGGAAAGTGATGATCAAGCTTGTAAGGTGGTCTTGTTTGAGTGTGGCTGGGTAAACAATTCTGGAAAAATAATGATCAGTATAGCTTTAGCTTGGTGAACATCAATCGGATGGCACAAAACAATGATAAGTTTATTCTAGCATCACAAGCAACTCAAGTGTTTTATGTTGCTGACCCAAAGGAGTCTAATTGGAGTGTTGTTGTTAAAACAAAGACAAGAGACTTCTATGATGTGATGGAGGACAAGGGAGGAATCAATATGGATGATTACTATGATGTACCAAATCTTGATGATCCCAGCTTAGACAATGAAAAAGTACAAATCAGAACCGATGTTCATGGTATCTATGTAAATAAAAAATTAACACTGCTCACATTGCATGCATTAACTGTTATATGAATGATTTCTAATTACATATTGCAAGTTCACAGGTTTTTCTTAAAATTGCTTATCTAGATGAGTAGTTTTGAATATTCTGACTCTAAAGACGAGAATCAAAATCCAAACATATATGGAAATGGTGGAATTGGAAGTAGGGGTATGTGTTCTATAACTTATCTAGAGATTCATTTCTTTATTTATTATTATTCCCTTCAACTAAACGTTATTTTATTTAATTTTATTTTAAACTTGTGTACAGATCAAGTACAAAGAAAAATACATGGTTATGACAAACCGAAATGGGGAAAATTAGGCAAGCAGGAGATTGAATTTACAAATGACGGCCTTTGCACTATCCCAAAGGATGCGCAATTATCAAGATACTTGGGGAAATTAGCAAGAGACTACAACCTAATTCCTCTTTCTTATAAAGATTGACGAACATATAAAGAACCCGAGCTCGACCATATTTGGAAAACAATATCGGTATGCTAATGTATATATATTTTTGGGAACTTCTTTATTACTGATAATGCTATTTTGCCTATAATAACTCTTTTTTTTAACACTTCAAGGATACCATTAAGAGGCTTAAGGAAGGCATTCCCCATATTCCCAAGATAAGACATACATTGCTAAAGAGATTAGAAATAATAGAGCTGCATTGAAAAGAAATTATTACACTCCATATGTTGACTAGACTTTTCATTTCAAATGTGGAGATAAATGTATAGATTATGAATAGTGGTGGGAAATGGTAAATTATTGGGAGAACGACCCAAAAAATAAGGTAATCAATCTAATTGCTCTTATTCTCTCTCTCTCTCTCTCTATGTGCTCCTTTTCTAAGAATTCAATACTTACAAACAACAAAATTATGATTGAGTATTGCTTAACTATTTTGTGAATAATAGATTAAGGTTGAAAAGAATCTTAAGAATCGTAAACAGTTGAAAATGGGTCACACAGGTGAGACAAAGATTTTCGTACGACATCATGCTTAATTTGCTAGTAAACCGTACAACATCTAATTTATTGTTCTATTCCAATACCTATATGTGTAGTAGTTTTTTTCCTCAGGGAAATTTCATTGTTTTTATAAATCATGTAGCAAATGGATAAGTTTTTGGACCTAGGCAGGTTTTGTGGTACTCTGTTTACAACATTAAACTTTGTTTAATGAGAGTAAATAAGTTATTGAAGGAACATATATATAAAAATAGTTTGTGTTAGCCTCTTGTGACAATTCTACTAGGATGATGGCTGATTTAAATGTTTTGGAAGCTTGCTGACTAGTGGAAAAGCACTATTTTTTCCTCTTTGAAATTCCTTTCAATGGCAGACGTGATGTTTATGGCATGCATTCTACGGTGTATCTAGTGGTAAAAAAAACATTACTATAATGTATTCTATGACATGCAATGAACCCCCTCCTTTTTTGCACAAATTTTCAATAACAAGTTGGACAATGATGACTATATGATTTCTCATGTAATATTTTAAGGTGTTAAAGATGTTGTAAGTTATAATATATTTCATTTTAAGTTTGTGCATCACTTCTTTCTTTTCCTTTTTGGTGCAAATGTTTTATGTTAAGTTTGAAAATGATCGCTATGTGTAATTTCCATGTAATTATTTATGTTTTCTAATTGCAAACGTGTTGTATGGGGTATTACACTGCTAAAGGGCCAATTTGCAATCTCATATTTGGTTTTAGATGAGTAATGTATTAGAGTATAGATTTAGTGTGTTCTGTGAGCTCATGTAGTGCAAGGCACTTTTTAGTACAGATTTCTCATCCTAAAATTGGCAATAATGGCTATGTAATTTCACATGTAATCATTTAAAACATTGCTTATCTTGAAGTAGTGAGGTATAATATGCTTGATACCAAATGTCTAATTTGGGCATATGCAGTCAGTTTTTTATGAATAGAAAGTAGTTAATGGTGCTTTGCATATTTTCTCATTTATTCTCTTATTATTTATAGTTTATGTCATTGCTATGTTTCGTATTGGATTGAACCTAAAAAATAGGTTACTTATATTTTCCTTGGAGGATAGATGATCGCTTTGTTTTATTCTATATTTTTTTTTATTTGAGTAGGAGAATAAGCATGGACATGCACCTGATCCTATTGAAGCATTCAATTTGGTTCACAAGAGAAACGATAAACATAAAAGTTGGGTTGATGATGCATCTAACATAAAAGTTGGGTTGATGATGCATCTAAGCAAATGGGGGTAAATTTGACATTTAGGTACAATTATTTATTTATTTTACTCTGTATTTATGCTCATACGGATAAAATATATTCTTGTAGGCAAAAATATCACATGAGTTAACACAATTAGTTGCCACTAATGGTAAAGAGACTAAAGAACTTAGGCTGCAAGCATATGTAAAAGCAAGGGGCTTTGGGACCGTGGTAGAGTTCGTAACTATAGAGACAATGTGACACCAAACATGGAGACTTGGGTTCAACAAACTCAACCAACATCTTCAATTAGTAGATCATGTAGGAGACGAGATTATGCTTCTTTGGAGTCTAACTTTTTGGATTTGCAAGTGGAGTATGAGGAGTTGAAGCAGATGATTTTATCTTCAAATTCACAAGTGCTTCTCAACACCAGTCATTTTCGAAACATCAGTCTTCACATTCACGGTCCCAATAGTCTCCACGCCGACACCAATCACCAACAAAACAATGACCATCCTTTGAGCAGCAGCATTCACAACCATCTCAACGTACCATACCTTCTACTATTATCAACCTTATGCTATGGCTCCACTAGTTCATTATCCTTCCTCATCTCAGTTCTAGTATCCTCAACCATACCAATAGCTCGTATATCCACCAATGCCTTACCCTCAAGGAGAGTTCGCCAGTTAGACTTTATCAATGATTTATGCCTCCAGATCAGAGGAATAATCAAAGTGATTAGACTATGAGATTATGACGCTGTGAATAGATATTTAAATAGCTATCTACCATTTGGAAGTTTTGTGTGTGTGTGTGTGTTTATTTTTTTTTTAAACATTCAGATAGATGTTTGAATATTTACTCTCTAGAGGTTATTCATAATGAGTACAACTTCTTTAGTCACGATTATTGTCTTCTTAATTTTTATTTACTTGAGAATCTTTACTTCTATTAATTAGTATCATAATACGTGTATATTTAAAGCGCATGCGTCAATTTTATTTCATTTCATGCATGTACCGATTTTATTATAATGTATTTTATTAAATTTAAATTTATTAATCCTAAAAAGTTAAATGTCTTGTGGCATATACATGCATCTCTATAAGTGATATTAACTCATTATCTAATTAAGAGTGAGGTGCTTATACATGCCCCTATTGTGTAATAGAGGCATTTAATTAAGTGACATTATTTTAAATATAATCGAGACGGTTAATTTAAGTGCTCCTATTACTTTAAATTTATTGGGGCAAGGAGATAAGTGCCTCTAATTATTAAGTTGTGACATTTAATTAAATGCCTCTATTATTTTAAATTTAATTGGGGCAATTAGATAAGTGCCTCTAATAAAATAATTCCTACATGGCACCCATTTTAGTAGGGGCATTAATAGTGTCTAATTTGCCCCTAATTATTGTTAGTGACACCATTTATAAAGGCCTTTACTAATTTGACTCTCCTTTACTTGGAGGCATTTTAACTTTGTTTTTTGCCTCTAATAATATTAATTGAGACACATATAAATGTCACCGATACTCTTAAAGTTAGTATTGGCACTTTGTGAATCCGGCAAACTTTCTTCTTTTAGATCGGAAGTTTTTCTCGGTTTTTTGGTAGTCTTTTCACCTTTTTTCCCTTTGAAAATGTTTAAG
>CAVNYN010270653.1:0-19507 GCA_963692815.1 Nyctanthes arbor-tristis | reverse complement strand
TCTTGGATTTTTCTCACTCTTTTTTATTATTTCTTTTGTCCTTTTCTACTCAAAATTCAGTACACATTCTTGACTAGATGTCCCCCTTGTAAAAGATGAATTGAAGATAGAGGGGATGATGTAAAACTTTAAATGACAAGTAGACAGAGGGAAGATAGACGGAACAATTATATAGTCACTCTCTAGATATATATATATATATATATATATATAGTATTGTATCATATAGTATGGTATGACCATCACGTTAATGGGAAATTATATGGCAGAATCTTATTTTTTAACAAATCATACCAATTTTAAATTAATTATAATTACATGAGCGACATGTCTATTCTTTTGTCAAATATTGTCCTTTTGTTGTCTACAACTCATTTATAATTATCTACCAATCTCTAATATAGAAACACCAATTAAATTAGAAACCGATTTCTAATTTAAATAAATAGCATTATTGTTGAAATAGTAAAAATGATATAAAGACCACATGATTATGTTATAAAAACCACATTCACGTGGGCACTCAGTCAACAGCCACATGAACGTCATGTGTGTCCTATATGGCACAACATGGCGCCCAATCAGCAGCCACATGTACATATGCTCTCTATATCAATTTTGTCCTCGAGGTGGGAGGGAGTAATTTTTTTTAATCAAAGCACCAATGTTGTTTTTTAATCTGTATCAATGTTGTTGTTATGCTTTCGCCTTATCTAGCTAGTGGGGCTTTGGAATCCCCTTACGATTTTTATTTATATCTCAAAAAATAATACAACCTAGGAGGAGGCATGCAACCTGACCTCTAACTGACTGTACAATACATGAAAACAGTAAATAAAGAGGTACTACCTCTCTAACACTGGAATCAATAAGAGTGAAATAAAACAATAAATAGAAGAACTATACACATCACTCAAAAACTAAAGAATTAAACTAAACTATATACCCTTAATCGAGGGAAGACCACGACGGTCAATCTGTAGAGTCCACGAGCCGCTGAAGACAGATCATGGACCCCATGCTCTGTATAACTCTGTTTAGTCTAGTCGTTAGAAGCAAGAGCATCTGTAACCTGATTGTCCTCTAGGAAAATATGTGAGAGTTTATCTCTGTCAAAATGCAGCTGCTGTCGAATGCTCCGAGTAAAGATCTGAACGATCTCCAAGGACTCCCTCCGTTAAGAATGTAATGGATAGCGACATCAGAATCAGCATCCACCTATAAATCTGAAATACCAAGTGACCTGACCCGTAAAATACCATCAAAAATAGTGTGAAACTCAGGCGGGAGGGAGTAATTGAGGAAACAAAGATGGGAAAATAGGGGAAAAAGGATAAGGAAGGAAAAGAGTACAGAATGAGGGATTTAATAGCTCTACTACATATAAAAGCCGCTTTGGTTGACACCGTGTGAATTTCCAAAAATGCCCTTTACACATATACTTTTGTCATTTGCATCACACCTTCTTTGGGTATTACTCTCGATGTTTCTCCTCATCTCTCTAGCCATGCTCTCTAGTTATTCTCTCTAGTTCTTACTTCTCTTGTTACCTGGTTTTAAAGTTAGAAATCAACTATTTTTCTTATTTTATATTTTTTCCTATTTATTTTAATTAGTTTTCAAACCATACTAATTATTTTGAGATTTTATTTGAAATTGTTTTAAATTTTAAATTGTGACCACAAAAACACCTTTTTAAATGAGAAAAAAAAACACCTTCTTAAATGAAAAAAAAAATTAAACACAATTAGACATAAGAATGAGCTCTGATAAAGAAATATGAAAATGAGGATGAAATTGTCAAAAAAATTAAAGTGAAACACCATTTATACAATAATATTTAGAGGCAGAGATCTTTTGTGTAAATTACCCCGAAATCAAAATAAAGATAGGAAAAGGAAAAGAAAATGAAAATAAATATATCATCAAAGGGGCCAATTGGTATTGAGTATAAGGCATATCCTTTGGAGGACTCAAATCTGACCGTCAGCACGATGTACCTTACCTGCATGCATTGGGATAGCCATTCTTCTATAATATTTTGATTTTTTTTTATATATAATAAATTCATATTCTTTTTCTTTTACATTTCAACCCAATTCGTCCAATTTCAATTTTCAACCCTTCACAAACAGATCTGTAGTCATTTTTTCTTCTGAATTTGTTCTTCTTACCTCTTATATTGTCACCGACGGTAAGTTTCCATTAAAACTTCTAAAAACATTTGTTGAACCTCTTACACGGTTTGAATTTTGGATTTGATGAACATGATAATTTCTTGCAGGGTTTTTGATTTGTGATCGACCCATCTCAGATCTGCTTCTGAATTCTGATTGTTGTTTAATTTTGGTGTTGAGGCGTCTTCTGTGCTTAATTAGAAACCGTGCAGTATTCGTATTTAAGAAGAAACTAGGTTAAAGCGGTCATTTCAGATTACTGAATTTTGTTTTTAACTGGATTAAGTACTTTATTTGGTGCTTAGAATATGGGAACTTAGCTTACGTGGACCAGAAATGTTAGAATAGAATTGTAGAATTGTGTTTGATATTAATTTGTATATGGCGTTTCTAATTCTTTTACATTATTGCATCTGCAATGTGCTCATTTATCCAAAGCACTATGGTGTTAATGTGTCTATACATGCTATTTGAGGACATGTTTAGCTGAAGATTTTTGTGTTGATAACTTTAAGTTTCTGGGATTCTTTGGTGCTTTTTGTGATCAGCGCTTTAAGACATTCAAAATGGAGAGAATAATGTCTTTTATCTTGATTTATCGTTCACTAGCCCTGCAATTATAGTGCATATAAGAGGGGTTTTTGTTACTTTATGAGTGACTAGAGTATAATGTAAATTTTATTCCATGAAATAAAATTGGGTCCAGGCTGCATTACTTTTGAATTTATTCTTATGGAAATGCAAATGATATTTCTAAGATCACAAATTGCCTTTCTGTTTTTCTCTGTATCTGTATGCTTTCCAGTTGCTAAACAAAGCGCGCTGTGTTTCTCTGATGTCTCTTTCATCAATGCATGTATGAGTTCAGTCCTTAGGAAACTACTGGTTTGTCTGATTGAAGTATCCTATGCAGTTCTAGGATTCCGTAGTTGATTTCCATGGACAGCTTGGCAGGCGATGGCGCTTCAACAGCAGCGGCAACATTGAACCAGAGGAGGCATGAACTATCGAAGCTTTTCCAGTACTACTTAGATAAATCTACACCCCATGCCCTTTATCGTTGGATTGGGACCTTTGTTCTAGTCCTTTTTTATGCCCTGAGGGTTTACTATGTTCAAGGGTTCTACATTGTTTCCTATGGTTTGGGCATCTACATATTGAATCTGCTGATTGGGTTTTTGTCTCCCCTTGTTGACCCGGAGGTGGAACCTTCAGAGGGACCTACGCTGCCGACTAAAGGTTCAGATGAGTTCAAGCCTTTCATTCGTCGCCTCCCAGAGTTTAAGTTTTGGTACTATTTCTTTCAGTATTTGGACTTGTTATTTTGTTTTCTTGAGGTTTATCTTTTTAATTATACCAATTGTAAACGTCATGTAGGTAAAAATTTCCTTTCTTCAGATCGGAAGAGCACACAGGGCTATCAGCTGTCAGCACGTGTTTATATGCATAGTGATTTTATATTCTGATTTTCTGCATATTGCACTGTTGATTGGATCTCTGTCCATATATTCCTAAAACCATGGAAAGTTCAGGAAAAGAGAATGTGTTACCAACAAACATGGCAGCGAAGTTGGATGGTCAGCAGACCTGATTTGCCTATAGGAGCTTTCATACTGTCTCTGAATATCACATGCCATATTGTGTGTTCAAATTTCGATAACGATAAAAGCTATCTTCTGACATAATTCACAGACACAGTCTTAATTCAAATAATCAGTGTGTTGTTCCGTTGGCTCTTCAGTGCGAAGTCTTACGATCTGACAAACTCTAGCTTATGTACAGGGAAGCTCCGTTTCTTTCTTGATATCATAAATATGAAGTATTATGCCTTTCTATCAATAGGAAATGCTACTGTTCCCTAAGGCATCAGAAATCAGGGAGTAGGTTGAACTCTTTCTTGTCATATTCTTTTATCAGTTTTGTTACTTGTATATGAATGAACTTACCGTGTTGGATTTGGTAATGTTTGCAAAGTTACTCTTTCTATATGTGAATGTTGCATTATCCAGCTACTTGGATCAGTTTGGTCTTCCCGTTAGATCTGATATGAACATGTTGCATGTTCTTTTGGTTTCAGGTATGCCATTACAAAGGCTTTTTGTATAGCCTTTTTTATGACATTCTTCTCCATGTTTGATGTCCCTGTCTTTTGGCCTATCTTATTGTGCTACTGGATTGTTCTGTTTGTACTCACGATGAGGCGTCAAATCACACACATGATCAAGTACAAATACATTCCATTCAACATTGGAAAGCAGGTGAGATAAAGAAATAGTATATCTTCACATCAGTACTTCTGCTACAAAACTAAAGGAACTTTTTTCTTTTTACTTCTGTGTACTCATGCCCAGTGTGACACTCTTCTTGATTTTAGTTGATTTTTGTCCGGAGTTCCTCAAAAACATTGTTTTTGCGTGTTCTTTTCCTTTTTAACAGAAGTATGGCGGGAAAAAACCTTCTACAAGTAGTGCCAGCAGTCCCCGAGAAGACTGAATTTCAGCCGGGCTATCAGACTTTTATTTGATGAATTTGTGTTGTATGCTAACAATATAAAAATGAACACGAATAGAGTTGAAAGGATGTAGTTCAATGGTTGATTCATGTTGAAAAGCAGCCTAAGATGATAGTCCTGCTTTTTTTGTAATGAAATGAAGCCTTACCGTTTTCGATGTTTTAGTATCTACTAGAAAAGCACATGATTTATTTTTTTATCTTCACATATAAGATTGAATAATAAAAAGAAAGTAATGTTATATAGCACCATTAGCGCGTAGCCTGACTCCACATGGCATTAAATACTACGCGGTTTATATGTGTTCCTTTAACTACACTTATATCATTCACATTTGTTGCCATGTAAATTGGTACTCAACACCGATGGTGCTACCTAATATTATTCTAAAAAGAATATCATTTGAAAAACCTTGGGGTTAAATCGAACCTGATAAATCAAACCACAGCCGTACAGATTAATGAGAGAAGGAATGGAGGAGGTAGATCATTGCAATTTGCAAATAGAATGCAGAACGGTTAAGTGTTAGTGGGAATACAACATGGCAAAAAACTAAAAAAATGCTTAAAGGCGCTCTCAACACAGCTAAAAACTTAATAATTGTTTAAAGAAGGTGCTTTATTCCTCAGCTGCGACGTACAGAACAAATTTCTTAGATGACAATGAGGACGAGAAGCACGTAAATACGTTAAAAATGTTAGCATTTCAGAAGCGTTAACAGTTGAAGGTGATTACATTTCTGTCAATCGTGTCTAATTCGAGTAACTTGTGATGGTATCTAAATATTGGCTTACTGTCGTGTATTTGATATGTGGATATAGCTGTGTACCTTCCAGACCACCCGATGAGTCTATGTCAAAGTACGTATGGTTCAAAAACGCTGAGTATATGAAAACCAGCTCCGAGGAGTATGGATGTAGATTTTCTGAAATGCAATGTCAGGAAATTTTAACATAGCCATAGGACCTCGAAAGAAATAAATTACTTGACAAAGAATAATGAAAGCATATGAAGAATAAATACCTTAATAAGCAAGTAATAAAATTTCTTCCATATGGCCTTTCTTGATTTTTATGTTTTGAAGATTTTTTAGCAGTTCCTTCTGTTATTTTTAAAGTGAGATCAGTGCAACCTCTGACATCAGCCCCCGAAACCCATCCCCACGAAACTAAAAAACAATAACAGCATTACATGAAAAGATGAATTTTGTAGTTTTTGGGTTCCTTGTTTACAGCTCAGGAAGGGCCAGGAGGGAAGATGGAGTAAATTATTTGATCACATAAGCGCCTCTATATTGACCTACACAGGAATATAAAGCCATACACAACTAGCAGATGGAGCGTAGAAAATGTATTTTTCCCTGTGAATCATATGCAACCATGAAAATTCATGCATTATATGAATAGACTGTGATTGCTCACTTGAGTAAAGAAGATGGCAGAAGGTTAACGATACTGGATGCTCATGCAACTATGAGCAACACTGATTAGCTGCTCAGTTCCAATATGGATTAAAGAAGTGTAGAGAATTTGACATGCAACTGTTTTCTTACCTCCGTGACTGAAACTGATTCATTTCAATCCTTGAGGGGCTGAAAAATTCCCAAGTTTCATTTCAATCCTTCAGGGGCTGAAAAATTCCCAAGTTCTTTTACTCCATTTAGACAGTCTTTTCTACCCAACAATGTCCTCTTTTAAATGTTAACGCCATTTATTCCTTATTGTCCTCAAATCTGTTTATTATAGCATTCTGTAGGAATTACATCCTGTTCAGTAAATCATATTTAGGATTTTCTACTTAAATTGCTGATTATGAATCTCCCAAAACTGAAAGCTTCCCACTGAGAATGCAACATACCCTGAATTTGCTTTAGAAGCTCTGCTTCTGTAATGTAAATCCTCTCCAGATGCTTCCCTATTTTGCTCTCCCAAATCTCAATCAGCTCGTTCACTGAGAGAACATTTCCTGAAGGCCTCAAGTATTCGGTTTTATTAAGAATACGTGGATCATCCACTGCATTAATGGTGAAAGCTGCAACATCACTTTGCTTCACAGAAACACCTGTAGGGTATGAAAAGAAGTGATATCAAACCAAGGATCAAAACTATATGCTTGCTTTCAGTGATCTAGACAAACGAGAATAAACATAGAGATCAGTACTTCCGAATAAGTAGAATCCACAGAGATCTGGGATAAGAAAGAGTTGAGAGTTGAGACAAATGACAGACCACTATTGTTACTAGCTAATAAATAGAGGCTGGGAAGAGTAGAAGCGTCAAACCTTTGACATTTCCATCTCCAAATACTATAGCTTTGTCTGTAGGTGGGGTTTTCCGGCCCGGCTGAACTAATGATGGAAGTAAAACGTTCATGAAGAAGTTACAACATATGTAAGTATGAGGAACGCCTTCAGCGTCAATAAGTCGCCTGATTTCAGATTTTCTTGAATAAAAGTTGTTGTCTACGTCAGATACTTGAGTTTTATCAGGATCTGCTCCAAATTCCGATGGAAAGAACCTCTGCAGCAGCAGGCCATCCTATATTTATTAGATACACTGACAAAGAACACAAGCAACTTGCATAAACAAGTTGAAATTTTTATGATACATTATGGCAGCCAACAAGCACCTAAAATGGCAGCCAACAATCACCTAAAAGCAGTCACCAAATCAATTACAAAAATCCAGCCCTTGGATCTTCAACATTGACAATATGCGCCCCCGTCTTAGTTGGATACATGTATAGACATATATTACCAATAATCAACCTGAAGAACCAACAGATTATTTAGCATGCTGAACTCTGCTTAAATATAGCTTTAAAAGATCTACATTTTTATTTTTATTTTTTTTCAAAAAGCATGAGCTTAGAAGGAGCATAAACCTACAAGGTGTTAAAATGTTGAAATGTATGACGTTTATTTCAAAAACAGTACAGTATGCTAAATTTCTCTAATATATACGCGAAGAAACTGAAGTGCATTTCTAGACATGTGGAAAGAGATATAGAATAATAATGGGGATAAAAATTAACTACCTTTATGCAACCCGCTTGTATAATAGCTGGAATAAGCAGCTTCTGATCAAGCACTTCTCTTGAGGAAACTGCGCAAATTACTATATCAACTTTCTTAATCGCTTCAATTAATCCCCTTTCTTCTCGCAACGAACCCTAGAAACCACAAAAAAAGGGGGGAAGCAGCTCATTTCAGCAATTGAGATCACTTCAGAATGATTCAGAAAAATCAGAAAAAATTAGTTTGAACCTTCAGAATCGTGACTCCAGAATTCAATAGGAACTGAATTTTATGGAGTTTGTTTGGATCAGAGAGAGCAGAGTCTCTGACGAGTCCGAAAGTTGGATGAGAAGCATTTAAGCTAACTTTGGCTAGTTCGAACCCTAGACTGTCTGTTATTCCGATTATCAATATCTTGCTTTTGCTTGATGCCATTGATCTGCCGGATTCAACCTGTTTCTCTCTCACCGTAAACTACCGCAGAGTTCGTTCACCGCAGAGTAGACCCGAATGTTCGTAGCCCACCTAATGGACCCAACTACTCAAGTATACTGCAAGTCTGCAATGCGGTGTATGCGAATTGTAAAATATACAGCATGAGGAAAAAGGAAAATATTTGAAATGGAAGAACAGGAGGAGCAAGAATGGCTATAAAGACAGATAAGCAACTCTTCAATATTTTTTTCGGCCTGCACGGGAGGAAGGCTCTCTTACAGTCGGCAATTATTTTGCTCTTTAATTTCTTTTTACTATTATAGAAAACATGAAATTTATTTATTTATTTTTTTAAATACAACAGGGAGATAGGGGAGTGGAGGAGAAATATGGGCATGTCAGTAACGACTCACCAAAAATCGTGATCCAAAACATGTTTATTACAAATTAAATGTGCAAATATTGCTTAGTAATTCAAGCTTAACAGACTATCGACAATAAAACCATGTACTATCGATACTTTGAGTGTGTTACAAAAAAAAATTAAAAAATAAAAAAATAATGATCAATAAATGGCTGCCAAGTAGCATCCATATGATGCAACAACAATTTATTCATGTGTTAAAAATGTGGCAAGTGTCACAAGTTGAAAGATGACAATTTTGGTCCTCATCTTTCATACCTCCATTATTATGGTTATTAAATATACATATTTTGCTCTTTTTTCTATCTACAACTTCTAAATAAGCACTTTACTTATTAAACTCATGTATATTGGGATCTCATTATCATGTTATAACATGGCCCCAAGCTTAGAGAAGTATACATGTTAATCTTAAAGTTTGAAGGTCTTATAACTCAGCATTTGAGACTTTTGAGCTCGTACAATATAAACTATCAATATATTGAATGACGCTATTGATACTTTGGAGCAGAACACAAGTGGATTTTCTAACTCCAAGACCTATTGTTTAAGTAGGATACATTGTGAGTGATTTCTACACCCTATTATGTGATTATCTATGTGTATAATATGATGTGATTATGATAATATTTAATATGTGTTATATGAAATTACTATGTGAAATGTTCACGGCATGAAGTTGCAAGAATTGTATAAATGTTGCAAGGTTATTGTATTCTTGCATAATCATTATGCTCCAGGCATATTGCAAGAAAGTTATGCTACTGTCAAGTAATTATATGTCTTACATGATACTAAGAATTCAAGTAAGTTTTCAAAAGTAATTACCCCATAGAAGATCTTATCCATATTTACATGATATTTATGGCCATGTTCAGAATCATGTTTATGTATTTGGGAGGTTACAACAAGGTAGCCAATGACCAAATCATGTTTATGTACTTGGGAGGTTACAACAAGGTAGCCAATGACCAAGTCTTGATGTTAAATTATGTTATGATTGGTACCATCCGAACACATGACAAGTTTAAGTTTATTGAGCGCTCGGGTAAGATCTGAAGTGGTGTAATTGGACCCCTCATGACATATTTTCAAACTAAAGAAATTGCATGTGTAGAAGTTACTCACTAAATTTTATGAATTCACGTTTTTCTCATGTTTTCAAAATGTAGACGCTATAAAAGAATATATGATAGTTGAATTCAAGCTCATGGGGTGTTATCTCTAGAGGAGGAGGAACATGTGTATGTGACCGAACGGACTGTGCGTTATAGGACTGCATCACGATATGATCAGACTTCTCCAAATTACAATCATGTGCTCCTAGCTTGTATTTTGATGTATTCCTAGTCCTTCAATGAAATACAGTACCGAAGTTATAATTCTATATATAGATAAATTTGCAATTGACAACTATTATAATAATATCGATAATATGAAATATTACTATTAATAGTTGTAATCCAAAGTTGAAAGAATAAAAATAAGGCACGGTGTATTATCAATACTAAAATGGCAAGTATCGATAATATATAAATATATTCAGCTAAATGAGCGTTCTCTTCTTCAGTGTATCGATACTATTACACGCTATTATTAATATTTCAGCATAGTATTACGAGTGTTGCTACTCACTTACAAGTCTAATTATGAGCTTTAATACTAAAATTTAATAGCACTTGAATCGATTGAAAGTGAAAGTGATAAAAATTAATTTAAATATATAGTCTCAAACTTGTGTACTTGAGGGTCGGTAGATGAGCCGAGTGACGCAGCACAAGCAAGCAGGTGACACTTCGGGACGTGTCAAGTTGGTATCAGAGCAACCACGGTCCTCTCGGAAACATACACACTCCATCTCAGAGTGCACCCTAGTTACAAGTTATGTAAGTTGTTTAGATCTCTTCTTATGTAGTGACTTGTGAAATATTATATATTGATCTGATTATATGTTGAAGTAGATTTCATGTTTATTGTCTAATAAAATCCCCACTCATAGCTTAAAGAAAGAAATAATGTATAAGGAGCAAGCATAAACACTTGACATACGAATAAAATTTAAACCTACTATTGATACAAGACTTAAATAGTATTAATAATGTGAAACTATCAAGTGAGATGCCAAAATTCATTATTATCAATACCCATGAGTAGAGTATTAATTCTAGGTAAAAGTCGAATGTCTAAATTATCCCTCACGCACTCAAAAAGATAAAGTTGAGTTCTTGAACTTTTATTAAAATTTATATTTGTGAATGCTTGAATTTTCTCACTTAACGACTGATAGAACTTAATTTTTATTTTTTATTTTTTACATGATGATAAAAACTACACACTATGTGACAACTAAAAATAATTCTTTTAGTTAATAGAGGACAAATTAACCTTAAACATGGAATGGCCTTTTGAAGTTGTGAAATTCTGAATGTCATACTTAATATCTTAGATATGAACTTTATTATCAATTTACTTTTAAACAGTTAGAGTGGTTGGAGATTAGATGTCTAACGACTCATCATACTCTCTTATTCGAAAATTCTATAATATTCATTTTTAAAAAGTTAACTGAAATTGTTCAACATAATTTCGAGGACGAAATTATTTTAAAGGGCGTAGATTGTAACGACCCACCAAAAATCATAGTACAAAACATGTTTATTACAAATTAAATGTGCAAATATTGCTTAGTAATTCAAACTTAACAGACTATCGACAATAAGACTATGTACTCTCGATACTTTGAGTGTGTTAGCAAAAAAAAATAAAAAATAAAAAAATAATGATCAATATTGGCAGCCATATGATGCAACAACAATTTATTCACGTGTTAAAAACGTGGCTAGTGCCACAAGTTGAAATTTGGCAACACTATGCATGCTTGCTTATGCATGCTTGCCACCTGGAAACCATGCATAAGGCATGTAATTTTATAAATAGGGATGCTTATTCTCATTTCCATTTAGGGCCAACAGCACTCTTTGAGAAGTAGCATTTTGGTCCTCGTCTTTCATGCCTCCATTATTATGGTTATTAAATATACATACTTTGGTCTTTTCTATCTACAACTTCTAAATAAGCCCTTTACTTATTAAACTCATGCCTAATTATCATGTTATAACATGGCCTCAAGCTTAGAGAAGGATACATGTTAATTTTAAAGTTTGGAGATCTTATAACTCGGCATTTGGGACTTTTGAGTTCGTACAATATAAACTATCAATATATTGAATGACACTATCGATACTCTGGAGCAGAACACAAGTGGATTTTCTAACTCCAAGGCCTATTGTTTAAGTAGGATAAATTGTGAATGATTTCTACACCCTATTATGTGCTTATCTATGTGTATAATATGATGTGATTATGATAATATTTAATATGTGTTATATGCAATTACTATGTGAAATGTTCATGGCATGAAGTTGCAAGAATTGTATAAGTGTTGCAAGGTTATTGTATTATTTGCATAATCATTATGCTCCAAGCATATTGCAAGAAAGTTATGATACTGTCAAGTGATTATATGTCTTGCATGATACTAAGAATTCAAGCAAGTTTTCAAAAGTAATTACTCCATGGAAGATCTTACCCGTATTGACATAATGTTTCTGGCCATATTCGAAATCATGTTTATGTATTTGGGATGTTACAACAAGGTAGCCAATGACCAAATCATATTTATGTACTTGAGAGGTTACAATAAGGTAGTCAATGACCAAGTCTTGATGTTAAGTTATGTTATCATTGGTACCATCCGAACACATGACAAGTTCAATTTTATTGAGCGATCGGGTAATATCTGAAGTGGTGTAATTGGGCCCCCTCATGACATGTTTTCAAACTAAAAGAATTGCATGTGTAGAAGTTACTCAATAATAAATTCTATGAATTCACGTTTTTCTCATGTTTTCAAAATGTAGACGCTATAAAAGAATCTATGATACTTGAATTCAAGCTCATGGGGTGTTATCTCTGGCGGAGAAGGAACATGTGTATGTGACCGAACGGATTATGCGTTATGGGACTGCATCACGATATGATCAGACTTCTTCAAACTGCAATCATGTGCTCCTAGCTTGTATTTTGATGTATTCCTAGTCCTTCAATGAAATACAATACCAAAGTTACAGTTTTATATATAGATAAATTTGCAATTGACAACTGTTATAATACTATCGATAATATGAAATATTACTATTAATACTTGTAATCCAAAGCTGAAAGAATAAAAATAAGGCACGACGTATTATCAATACTAAAATGGCAAATATCGATAATATATAAATATATTCAACTAAATGAGTGTTCTCTTCTTCAGTGTATCGATACTATTACACGCTATTATTAATATTTCAGCATAGTATTACGAGTGTTGCTATTCACTTACAAGTCTAATTATGAGCTTTAATACTAAAATGTAATAGTACTTGAATCGATTGAAAGTAAAAGTGATAAAAATTAATTTAAATATATAGTCTCAAACTTGTATACTTGAGGGTCGGTAGATGAGCCGAGTGACGCAACACAAGCAAGCAGGTGACATTTCGGGACGTGTTATGTCATGTATGGCTCGAATGGTTTGCTTCAAGGCTGAAGCGCGTAAAGACCACAAGTTACTTAACAATGTTTGTCGTTGGCAGGGCGAATAATTCTACTTGGACAAAATAAGGGACAAAAAGTTAGACAAAATGGATATATGTCATGTGTAGTTAGTGTTGATGTAAAAGTGATGTGATGTATTAAAAATAAGATTACACGATGTGTTAGTTTTGTTAGAATTTTTTTATAAACTTTTGTTTAAATAGCACAACCCCGGTGGGGCATGGCACATTAAATATGTCCGTAACATAGAACACTTGTTTCCCTCCCAATTCTTAAATTAGAGCGCAAAAGCGTGAATATATTTGTCTTTGTTTCTTCAATAAATTTTTTTTTTCTGCAACCGTTTCTTCAATAATAATAAGCCCAATTAGACAAATTAAAATAAAATATTTATTATTTTCCTTCATATAGCACATTTCATCCTCATGCCCTGCATTTTGCTGGGGATTTTTACAAGAAATCAAACTAAAAAAATTAAGAACAATCACCAAACAAAAATAAAAATAATTAAATATTTTACACAGATTAATGAATTGTGTTTTGATAGCTTAACAGGGGGGGAGATCTGTGGGTGGAGGCAAAATGGACTGATCTGACCCTGGTCCATCTTCTACTACAAATGCTGTCTTCAAACCCCAGCCAGTATGCAGCTCCAAGTGACAGTGCATAAACCACACACCTAAAAATAAACAGAATATTAATATTTCATGATGTTTCAAAAAATTACGCGGTTTTTGATCTGCCTGCTTAAGTCTAGAGTAGTTCGAGTAATTTAATCTCTCGATATTTGTTCGATAAGGAAGATTGGATAGGAGTAGACACTTAGAGAGCTTTGAATTTGGATGTACCTGGAATATCAGCCCTGAATCTTATGGCAGTCCAGCCACCAGTAGGAACTCCAACTGTATTTCTTTCAGGAGGGTCTATTAGATTGTATTTGGCAGGGTCTCTTTTAGCATCAAAGTTCCCAATTCCTGTTCCGAGGAGGAAGAAATTGTAGCCGTGGAGATGGAAGGGGTGAGACTCGACCGAAAGAAGATTGGTGTCTTGTAGCAGTAGCTCAACTGTTGAATTGAATGCAATCTTGCTTAGCCGTGGTAGGGTCGTTCGTGAAGTTCTTAGATTGGCCATTAGTGGGGCGCCGGTGTAGTTAAATGGCTTTGGAGGACGGTCTGGAAAGTTGGTAGTGAAAACTCCAGAACGGTTGAAGAAGTGAGCTTGGAGAAGTCCCATGCTGGGCATTACGAAACTGATGTTATTTAAAGAAGCAACGAGTTGTGTTCCATTTTGGCAAGTCGAACAGGGATCCATTCCCAATCCGATCGTGTAAAAGAGGCGACGGTCAACTTTGAACGGTACATTTGCTGGGAACTTAGGAGAATTTAGGCTTCAGAGCTTAGCATTGTAACTTAGTGCAAAGGAAGTGTCATTCATTGTTGGTAATTTAGGCAGAACAGGGAGTACTGAATTCGATACACCTTTGTATTGGAGTATAGCTGTTGCAGTTTTGTTGTCTACAGAAATTGGTGCATCCATGAAAGGCCTTGTAGCCATGAAATATCGACTAGGAACATTGTCAGCTCGAACAACAACATTTGTGGTCTGTCTGGGTGCTATTAAGATTGCTTTAGTTGTAAAAGGTTTCGTATAAACTGCATCAATTTCGACTACTGTCAAGTTGTGACCAGCAATGGCAAAGAAGAGCTCATCATTTAGTGCAGCGTTGATGATTCTCAAGAGGTACGTCTTTCCTTTTTCGACCTCCATCACATAGGTATCTGCATAAAATAGTCGAAACTCTAAGTACGTAATATAGTGCGAGTCGTTTGAACTTATGCTACACAAAAGGATGTCCGGTACGTTTTTCAGAACATGGGAAGAGTGGCCCTGGCTTGCCATTGATTGTATGAGCATCAGATGCTTTCGGGGGCAATCCTAATTTGTTGCCTTGTTTAACCAGCTTTTCGACATCCTCCTTCCACCATTCTCCTGTCAAAAACACGAAAAACTCGTTTTGAAAAGCCAAATTTATGAAATATTCACGGACTCTGTTTCTTAGGTAGTCGTACCTAAGATTAGATTGGATTCAAAATCAGGCTTAGGAAAAGGATAGGGAGTCACTTGTTTAGGCAATATGAGAATGGCACCATGAACGATAGCTCTTAACCAAAAGACGTGGCATGCCACCATAATGTCCCTCTTTGTTCTGTTATATTGAAATCATAGGTGTAGCTTTGTCCTGTCTGAATTGGACATTGAGTTATATAAGCCGGTCCGTCGGCCCAGCCGTTCCGATACTGCTTTAGCCCATGCCTGCAACAAACTTATACACAGGTCAAGTACTGTCATTCCTTAATCAAAGGTTACCTAGGTTACCTTGTTCACGAGTGTCTATTTTCAAAAAGAATGAGCCAAAATAAGTACACCTTATCCTCATACGGTCGGTCTCAGATAAACAATATAACTTTAGGATAAAGTAAAAACATTAAATGAGTTTGCGTTTGATTCCTATGTCCTAACCAATGGATTGACATATTATACTGTGCATAATTCGTAACATTGACGAGAACTCGATTGCCTTCTCGAACGTATATCGTTGGTCCCGGAAACAGCCCATTTACTGTGACAATAGGCTTTGAATGGCACAATCTGCTGACATTCTTCACTTGAATCCGCAATACAAAAATGAAGCAAATCAAGCAACATGGAAATACCAAAGTGCATCGTGACATGTTTGGTATGTTACATTGAGAAAAATCGAACATCATAATAACAAGACGTTCACACGAAAATCCATGCATACGAACTCACATTGAACTGATAACTTTTCAAAGCAGCATCGACTGGTCTTGATACGAACCCAATAAAAGTCAAAAAAAGTAAAGGAATTATAGCCCAAATGCAAAGTTTTTCCTCTTCCCATTTCTCTAGCTGTCAAATGTTTGAATCCTGTCCAAATTATGCTTCAATTTGTGATGACTTTTGGGGACATTTTATAGCGCTTGAAAAAGGTTGCTTGTTAGGATTTGCCATCAGTTTGTTAAGGAAGAGGGAAGAGTAGCTGGTTTTGCCCATTAGGTAGATTGTATGGAGGGTTGCACAAAAAGGCTTACAAGCAATTTATTCATAGCGTATGTCAAATTTAAATTTTATCAGTTATACTATATGCTTATCTATGTTACTATGTACCAAACATGTTAAAAGCGCATGCTTGTAGACAAGTTTTAACAGTGTTGTATAAGTTTAACATGTGTGGGGACCGACCCAACTAATTTAATGTTAAAACATTGTTAAGACAACTTCCGATCTAAGGAAAATAACAAATTGTTTCTGCAACATACTGAACTTCACCGGTAAGGTATAGGAATTTACTAGTGATCTCTCATTTTCATTTACTTAACTTAACAATATATATTTTTATTTGAAAATATGAAATATGGCCACCAAAAATAAGGACAGCTATCTGATTGAATATAAATAAATAGAATATAAGCTTTAAAAAAGGAATAAGTGGGAAAATGAATTATAATTAGATATGTGGTTTCGAAATATAAACTTTTTCTGTTCATATACATTAAAACAAGTATTCGAGGAGTCAGTCCGAGCTTATATGCAATAAATCATAAATAAAGGTCCGAATTATTTTTTATTTTTGGGGTGCGATTTGACTAGATTAATCATTTTCTTCTTTTAATTAGAAATCTTTAAAGATTCAAACACTTAAAATTTTCTTATTTTAATATAATAATAATTTATTTTCCTCAGCCTTAAAGTAGAATCTTAATAGTAGTTTGGAATTGGCATTGCTTAATTTCATGCTTGCTTTGTTTACTAAGATAGGTGGACCTTGAGAGTGAGGTTCTTTACCCTATCTTGAGAAAAAATCTTTTTAGGGAATGGAATTAATAATGGAACCTAATCGAAAACAAGAATCAATTATTATCAAGATTATATATCAATATCAATAATCTTTTTGCATTAAAAGGAAAAAAAATACAAATTAAAAGATCATGGAAAAAATTCAACAATTTAAAATATTAGGGTGATCAAAACAAATTTAATCTTAAAAAAGTAGTGTTATTTATCAAGATCTTCAGTCTAGTTGTTATTTTTAGATTGGTTAATGAGTGGATAATTATAAATATAAGGTGACATTTACTCATTCTTATTACTATATATACCTAATAAGAAAATGCGTGGAGACCTTCAGTCTAGATAGATAGTATTATTCAACTTCAAATATCATCTATCTGTATTTATGAGTGGGTTGACTTTGTACTGGGGAAAGGGAGCGGACACCCAGCCCCTATCTCCCTGTAGGGGCGTTTAGGAAAAAAAGAATGAAGGAAAAGAAAAATCATTCAATCTACAAAATCTATATATAGAAAAAAAAAAATATATATATATATATAAAGGGAGCTAAGCTGCCAAAAATGTTTTCCCACCCTTCTTCACTTTCTAACTCCCTCAAATTACCTTCTTTTCCCTTTTCTTCTGCTTTTTTTTGTTTTTTTTTTTGAATATTTTATTGGGTGTTGCCTACTTATTTTATATATGTGTGTGGTCATAACTTTTACATATAGTGTCCGTTTTTTGTCCACAATTTATGCTTTTAGGGTAGCTCGGCGAACCAGATTCAACTAGTGGTTTCGCCACTAGTAATGATAAGTTTTGGGCATTTTAATCCATCTACTATATTTTTTTGTGTTTTTTCAATTATATTTTGACTCAAAATTTTGTGTTTTGAACGTATTTGTTAGTACTCTCTATTGTGGATTTTGTGTACCGATTAGGACATCTAGTTGTATGCTTTCTTTTTTCAAAGTAATTGCATGGAATTTTCAATAGATCGGAGAGCTCCAGTAATTTAGATTGCTGATATTACTTGTTTTTACATACGGACCAAATTTTCTACCCATGCTTTCCAAGGGAATCAAAAGAGGAATTAAAGAATTTAATATAGTATATCAGAAATGGATCATAGAAGTAAATTAGAAATATTCTATATCTCATTCATTATTTACACGAGCAGGACAAATGAATAATCAATAAGTTTACCACTTTGCCTATGAAACAGAAAATAAATTGACAGCTCATTCATTATTAAACGTTACTTCAAATCAGCTTAGTTACCTTCACATTTTTGTAGTAAAATCCCCTACGATGGTAACACCCAAAAGCATTAATTAGTGGCTGAAAATTTAGAATAAAATGGCCAACGATCATCATTAACAAAAGCCGATCTTCTATCAAAACCAAGAGGATAAGTGAAGAAGAGCAAAAGAAAAACTAATAATCATTCAATAATATAGATGACCCCCTGTAAAAATTGAAAATGAGGACGTTGTCAAGAGAAATAATAAATAGAAGGCAATGGGATATCGCTATGTTTCTTATTTTTTCACACGCATCAAATGATGACAAAATAACTATCGATAGTTAGCAATAAAAAACTACAAAATCAAATAATGATTGCCAATATAGTTGTAATTTTTTTTTATCTTTTATGCATATATTTTAGATTTTTTAATTAGTCAAAATTAGTTGATGCACGAATTGTGCATATTGTTAAAAAACAATATTCTAAGTTGAAGCTTAGCATTGCTAAATTGGTAGTAGAGAATGTTAACAGACCAAACTTACAATTTCGTTAAGTGATGATGATCTTAAATGTAACATCCCGAAAATTTCTACAAATTAAGGTAAGTAACGAAGTTGTTGTTTTGAAAGAATTACTTGAATATTATTGTAAGATTGCTTGAAGATTGGTATTGAATTGACGCTAAAGAAAGAATTTAGTTGACAATTAACATAAACTAAAGTGTAATGACTTAATTGACATGAATTGAAGAGCGTGGACTTGATTGAAAGATAATGCAAGGGGAAGGACTTCTTGGGCAATTTCCCGCCAAGTGTGTCACGCCCCCGCTAACTTTTCAATATTTCCGATTATCTTAGGGAAATTTTACAAATTCTGTTGCGGAAACTTTTATTCAAATAACGGAGACGGGACGTGCAAAACAATCCAATTTATCTTATCTTACTGAGTTTAATAGATAAAGATAATTTCATAAGTTAACAAATCGTCAACCTTTTAAAGAAACATTAAAGCTAGGTTTTTCAAGAAATATGAAAACACAAGAAATTGTATTAATAAACATATTTCATTGATTTCCAAGGTGTGCCCAAATCATTAGAAAACTTTTACAATGAAGAGTACAATTCAAATCAATAGAAAGATTATAACTCACTATTTTCTTATATGTTATAAGATGTAAAAACATATATATTATAAATGTGTGCGTAAAAGTAATAAATTCGTGATAGTCTCAAGAACAGGT
>CAVNYN010270650.1:0-38827 GCA_963692815.1 Nyctanthes arbor-tristis | reverse complement strand
AGAGAGAGATCTGTGGCATATGTGTATGGCCCCAATCAAGATTAAATTGTGCTTATTTTCGGAAAAGGCCCAAATATACTTTGAGATTATTCTGTAGGGATCTTGACATAAAAACTACTCTTAGTGATAATATTTTTAAAAATACTCCTAGATTGAAACTAATTGCAAAAATACCATTTTCCATTTCAAAATTATCCTAATCCAATTTTAATTAAAATTAAATTCTTTATTAGTTATTATTTTTTATAAATTATAATTATAATAACAATTACTTAAAAGTTTAAATTTTTTCAATCAAAAAATAGTTCTTTATGTTCTTCCAATACACCACTTCCAATTTGAAACCACTATCAACTACCGACGTTATCATGCCTCAAACGCGGTAACATTACCATTCATAAAACAAATGTCACCACCAGAATAATATCACATTAACAATAACAAAATAATAAATTTTTAAATAAAGATAACAATGATAACAAGCCCAATTAAATGGTAACAAAATGATAAAAAAGAAGAAAATAACAAAAGGAGAATGGTAACATATGAAAATTAAAGAAAAAAACAACTAGTACATGGTAACATCCTCGATAAATGGTAACATATGAAAATAAGCAAAAAAAAAAGAAACTAATTGGATGATGGTAACAACCCTGTTAAATGGTAACAAAATGATCAAAAAATGGAATAGATAACATAAAAAAAAAAAAACTTGTTTCAGCCACTAGAACACAAATCATCCAACCAACAGAAAATTTTAAAAAAAAAATTGAAAAGAAGATCCACCCGCTAGAAAATATTTAAAAAGATGAGAACAATATCCAACCATGGCCACTGCACCTACGACATCTGGAAAAATTTAAAAAAAAATGAAAACAAAATCCAACCAGTGCTGCAGCGTCTGAACAGTGTTTGAAAACAAAAAATGAGACGCTGCAGAACCTGCGACCGCTGGAACGCAGATCCAGCCATCGGAAAATTTAAAAAAAAAAAAAGAAATGAAAACAAGATCCAACCATTGCTGTAGAATATATGAATGGATATATAGGGTTGCTGCGGCGTTTTACATATACATATATATATATATATGAATAGATGTTTATATATATAAATAAAATTAATAAATCAATATTAAAATATTTTAGGTAAAAAGGGGGGAAAAAGGTAGGGGTATATATGCAATCCACAATGGTAAATATGCAAATAATTTAGGAGTGCGGTACATAATTGTAATATGAATAAAAAAAGGGGTATATGTTTTAATTTCCTCTTATTCTGTAATGTTGCACTTCTTCTTGGATAAAGTTTTGATAACGTCACATTGATTTTTGTAAGATAATATTTTAATTGAGCTTTCTAAATTATGGGTTTTCTTTGTTTTTTTTTTTTAATTTTTTTATAAAGAAAACACCGTATGAGGCTTGGATGAATTTTTACCCCACCGCCCCACCCAAAAAAAAAAAAAAAAGAAAAGAAAAAAAAAAAGAAAAACGGAAAAAAAATATTAGGGGTTGGAATACCCCTACCTTTTATTAATTTCAAAAAGTTTCCTAGGTGAGAGGAGGACTAGGCCCAAGTTTTGCAAATTACGAGTGAAATTGCCAAGTTGTGGTATTCAGCGAGCAGGCAGGCATTTAAAATTTTATTCTATCTAAACGTGCTTGCTCAAATTATTCTACCTAAAAGTTTAAGTTAATTAGATTTGCACATTAATGACTATCTTAAAATAACCTTAAGCATAGGGAGATTTTTCTTCTTTCATTTTTACTCTCTTTTTTTTTTTTTTTTCTTGGTGTGCATATCTTGGGCTTCTAAAGCTATTCAATTAGTGGCAATCACATTTGAATATAAGCATATATAGTATGTACTTTGTTGAACGGTTTGTATCTTTGAAATCAGCCAACTTTCTACTTGGGAAGGCAAACAAAGAAAATTGAACTATGATACTTGAGAGAACTAAGAATGCCCAAATCATTCAACAGAAACTCAAGCACTGAATTAATTTCATTTATTGAATATAAAGAACAGATGCTCGCGATGAGGCTTTCAAAGCCAACACATGAAAAGGGAAACGGACAAAAACGACATGCATGCATACGTGCAAGAATTATTGAAAACAGACATCAAATGGAACACAAAGCTATCAGGCATGCTTAGGTTTAGACTTTGCCGCTTCTTAGGCGTTTAATTGGGGGGGGGTGGTGTATTCTTCTTCAGATTCTTCAGCTTGTCTCCTCGAAAGCCATGGTGATTGCTTCTGCTTCTTGTCTAGGAAATTCATGAACCATAAAGCAGAAAGTTTCTGGTACCTTGTAAATTGGCCATTCAGGTAATCTACATAAAAAATGCCAAATCTAACACTGTATCATTCAGCCCATTCATAATTGTCGAACATTGACCATATGCAGTAACCCTTCACATCTACACCATCACTGAAAAAGAAAAAGAAAATCACCAAAATAGATTTTTTTAGAAATAATCACTTATTTTCATAAATAAATAGATATATAGCTATACGTGTTGGATTGACACAAACTCTGTAATTAAGTTGGAGGATAAAAGTTAAAAAGTTAATGAAAAGTAGCAAGTATATATTGTTTACCAGCTGCAGTGGCAGGAATTCATTGTACAAGTAGAAGTAATTAGGCTAATTATTCGTATATAAGTACAATATTACTCCCTCCATTTCAGTTTGGGAGTTGCCCAACGCGAAAATTTGCCTTTTTTATCCTGGCGCCAAATCCGACTCCTCCTTTGTCTCGTGGCAAAACCGGCCGTGCTTATCCTGGTAGACACTAGTGGGGTACTGTGTAATCCACGATATGGAAACAATTTTACGAGTGAGTTTGCTAAAAATAGAATATTTCTGTTTTTTATAATGATTTTTTTTATAATATTTCTTTAATAAGAAAGAAATAAGTGGTCAAAATTTTCCATTTTAAGAATGTGCAAAATCTTGAGATTTTGTTATAGCATATTAAGAAAGGAATGAGTGAATTTCAAAACAGAAAAAATAGAAAAAAAACAAAAAACAAAAAACCAAAAAGATGGAGTGGTCTTCAAAAAGAGTAATATCCCTATAAAGTAAATCAAAGCAGCATCTACCTGTTATTTTCTTATTCAAATTTTTATAGAAGTTTTTAACAAATACAAAATTTTAGCGTGCACGATCTTTTTCCTCCAGTTTTCACTTCATTTTCCAATTTTGTATTCCGAGAGTTATTTTTTTCACCTTTTTTTGCGGGGGTATTCTTAGGATAATAAGAAAACATTGATATTTTCCTTATTTTTGGACTTTGCAGCTTAAAGTGAATGTTGATGCAGCTATATTTCGTGATTCCAATCCAGTGAGTTCTGGTTTCATTTTGCACAGTTCATCGGCTTCCTTTATCCATGCTAAGATTGTGAAAATGAAGGGTAAGTTTGAAGTTAAAGTGATTAAAGCATTGAGAGTTCGTGAAGTTCTTAAATGGATCAAGGATCATCACATTGGCAATATTGAAATATAAATGGATGTTCGCCCGTATATGCGAAGCTCAATTCCATATCTTCCCAGTGGTAATATTGTACGAATCTTTGTTAAGGGATTAATATTATAGATTTATGTACAGCAAACCATGCCACCCAATGCCTAGCAAGGATGGTTGGTTCTTTGCCCGACTTCATGGAGTAGTTTGTGAACCTTCCCTCTTTTATTCTAAGATCAAATCAGTACATTGGATGCTATATGAAAAAAGCTTTGTTTGGGGAAGAAAAAAATCTTATTTTCTAAAACATATTTCAGAAAATATAAAAGTCAACTTGTTTTTAATTTGGAAAATAGTTTAGAAATTAATGGCAAAGAGAAGAAAGGCTTATCGTCCCTTCCGATCAACCTGCACGACTCTTAATACAAAAGAAGAATAGATAATTATTTCTGTAAATGATAGAAACGTGCCGCTTATTTTTGAAAATATTTCTTTCTACAAGTTTGACAACGAGAATATCAATGGAGATACTATTCAGATTCCATCAATTAATTCCCCATCTTATTGTAGAACTTATTGATTAATTATTATTCATAAGATCGGAAGAGCACACGTCTGTAAGACCATGTTATATTGAGTATTATTTATTATATACCTCGATCATGCCCTCATGTTGGCAGGTTTCTATTTTTTCATATTTTTTGAGTTTAATATCGGGGCAAATCCCGCATTGGTTAAATATAAAAATATAGACCAACATATGAGCATTTGGATTACTCTTATTAATAAAGTTAATCTTTTAAGATGGAATACACTCAAATAAGCAATGTTAAGGTACAAATCTAGTATCGATTAAATATTATATATAAATTAATATAAGCAACGTTAAGGTATAAATCTCGTATCGATTAAATATTTAATATAAATTAATATATAAGTACTTTAGTGCCTGGGCTAAACACATAAGTGCTTGGAGCTTTTACGATGGAACCCCAATATTAACATTGTTTTCTTTAAAGAAGAACCTTATTAAAATAAATATTTCGTATCAGTTTCATCATCAGCGTGAACCCAGCATAATATTAAAGAAAAACCTTATTAAATATTTGACATCAATTTTCATCGTCCTGCATGGGTTATTTTCAATATTGGACTAGTTTCATTTTTAATTCATTGTATTTTTTAAAATGGAAAAACAAAATGCTAAAACAATTATATTTTATTTACTTCGTAACAAATTTTCTTTTCATAGCTGAAGACGTTAATTGAGGATAGGATCAAGATGTTCACCTGTCATTTTAATGCAACACTTCTTCAAGTGTGATTACTCCACCAAATGGGAATGAATTATAACATGGATAATTGGAGTCATTGTTGAATAGATTATTTGAAATTGAGACATGAAAAAAATTCAAGTACCAATCAGACGGCACCGATACGGAAATGTATACCTATTGACAATCTATCTTTGTTCTAAAATACGAAAAGATTTTTTAAGAACGAACAATGAAGATTTATGCATGTGTATATGTGCTTGTTTAATCAAATTCTATCTTGAGATAGAATCAATTCACCAACGGTTTTCACATTAGATAAAACTATTAGTTTATATTAAAAATGTCACTATAAGCATGAAAGAAAGAGCGAAAAAAGTGGGGGGAAAGCATGAAAGCAGTAGGTTCTTAAAAATAAATAAATAAAATGTTAGATTGAATCATGAAAGCAATATTAGATTACTCATGGAAGTACTGTTAGATAAATCACGTTAAGATGAAAACAGTAGGTTCTTAAAAACACGTGTTTATATTGCACCCCGTTGACTTTAAATTTTCTTGGATTGGGACAAATAAATTAAATATTATAAATTAAAAATAAAAAGAAAGAAAGTCACGTTGGATAACCAAGTTTATTTTGATATTTGAGACTTGAGAGCATCAATTAGAAATCCACATGTGTACTAAACAAGAGCAAATATATATATAAGATCATAATTGTATTCTCTCTCTGTAAGTCTATTTTTACATCCATATGTACATGTAACAATACTCAAATTAATATATAAAGTGAAAGCATATAACTATTGTGATCTATTAATAATTAATAATGCATACAGATCCAAAAGTATACCTATAAGAAAGATAGGCCGGCCTGTTAATAAATAAATATATTCTGATTATTTAATACTCATGATCAAGAAAAGCATGTGCGTTTGCGATTCGGATGTCGATTGTGTGGGATGTAATCAATTTGACTGATTTTATTCTAAAAAAATATTATTTATATGGACACTTTAAAAAAATTATATAAATTAACAAGTGTAAGAAATTTATTTTTCACAAATTACATAGAAAATCAAACACTTTAATTGTGCTACACTATTTTATAAAATAATTTTTGTATAAACCGTATATGCAAAGAGGGTTTTCCTCATGCACATATCACAAAACAAATAAATAAATAAATAAATAAATAAAGAATAAAACAAACAGATATCTGATATAATAATGTTCATTGTGTGAATGTGCCATACAATTATTAATTAGTAAGACAAAACAAAAAGACATGTAGATATTTGAAATTGGATATAAACATTGTTTTTTGGCACAGGTTAGATAATAACATTAACTATGTCATGTAAGCACTTTTTTGTCATTTCTCAAGAATTTGTTCATGTAATAATGTTGTTACATAAAAAAGATGCTTTTAACTTCTTATTCAATATTATATTAATGGTTACGTGTTCAAAGGTAACATCTCATAATACATTCATAATATTGAAAAAAATGCACCCCGCGCATGGTGGCAAATGAATTAATATATCACTTTAATGAAAATAATTATGCGGATTCTTAATTTCCCAAAAAAAAAAATGAAAAAGGAAAAAGTGGTGTGTGGATTCTTAAGTTTTCAACTTTTTTGTAATTATTACTCAGTTCAAACTTTTGTTTTTGGTAAGCTGAAGTTCCAAGTTTTTTCCTCTTTTTTTGCCTTTCTTTAAAGTAAAAATTGAGCACTGTAAGAGTTGAATTTGGAGAACGGAACCTGAATTTGATACACTAATAAGGAAGTGTTTTTACCACTATGATAAGCCCTTACGTCAAGCTTCAAGCTTTTAAAATATATATATATATATGATTATTTTGACTGAAAATGTCATTTTTTTCCTATCCTTTAAACGTGCACTTCCCAATAAAAGAAAAATACAATCATATCCCTTTTTTTGGTAAATGCACCACATTTTAACATTTTCTCCACACGTGAAGGATCACTCTAGCTTCTACACCATACCTTGAACATAATCCCTTGTTCGATCAGCCAATCTTGTACAGAGGAATGATTTGGAGACTTTGAGTATCTGCATACGAAGACATCTGGTGCCCGTGGTGTCTTCCTACCCATTAATTTTATTTACATGAGTCCATAAAATTAGTAGAGAAGAATGCCGTAGACCACATGTCTCCATAACAGAGACAACACCTCTCTAGATCAAAATATCTATCTATGAATGCACACTTAAAAAGAACCTTTTTGCATATCCATTACAAAAAGTTGAATGCTTCAATTTTATTCTATCTAAACGTGCTTGCTCAAATTATTCTACCTAAAAGTTTAAGTTAATTAGATTTGCACATTAACGACTGTCTTAAAATAACCTTAAGCATAGGGAGATTTTTCTTTTTCATTTTGACTCTTTTTTTTTTTTGTGTGTGTATCTTGCGCTTCTAAAGCTATTCAATTAGTGGCAATCACATTCGAATATAAGCATATATAGTATGTACTTTGTTGAACGGCTTGTATCTTTGAAATCAGCCAACTTTCTACTTGAGAAGGCAAACAAAGAAAATTGAACTATGAGACTTGAGAGAACTAAGAATGCCCAAATCATTCAACAGAAACTCAAGCACAGAATTAATTTCATTTATTGAATATAAAGAGCAGACACTCGCGATGAGGCTTTCAAAGCCAACACATGAGATGGGAAACAGATTAAAACGACATGCATGCATACATGCAAGAATTATTGAAAACAGACATCAAATGAAACACAAAGCGAACGGGCATGCTCGGGTTTAGACTCTGCCGCTTCTTAGGCGTTTAATTGTGGGGGTGTATTCTTCTTCAGCTTGTTTTCAAGACTTTCTCCTAGCCAGAGATGGCTGGCAAAGGAAAATCTACTAGCGGTGTTCGTCGAAGCAGCAGACTTTCTAAGAAATCAAGAACAGACGCATACAACGTCCGGAACCTATTCCCGAAAAACCAACACCGATTGCCCAAGTTCCAATGGTAGAGGTTCCGTACTATCTTGATCCGCTGACAGTAATGGTACTGTATGTTCCACCATAGGAACGCGATCAAGCAGAATAGATTCCTAATCCACCGGCAGACCCTGTTCAATAGCCACAGCCGTAACTGGAGATTCTCATTCCACCGGAAAACCCGATCACAGAACCGGAAGTACCTAATCCAGCAGTTCTAGTTCCAGTGGCTGAACGCCCTCAAAATCAGCCCGAGATCAGCCAGATGTTGTTCCGGAAGCGATTCAGGAAGAAATTTCCAATAACCAGAACATTCTTCAATCAATTGCTAGGGAAAATGAAAACCCTAAAGAAATTGGGGAAAATAAAAAGCAGGGAGAGAAGAGCCCAGAAAAGGCTGCTGTTGATACTGCTAAGGCAGATAAAGCAACTTCTGACAAGGGTGAAGAAAACAAATCCTCGTCACATGCTACGGAGGAATCTGAAGAAGAAGAATCTGAGGATTCTGAATCCAATCAGGGCACATCTGTACCAGACAGAGAGCAGAAATCCAAGCAGGTTCATGAGAAGAAATCTGACCAAGATAGTGATTATCAGATGGAGGAAGAAGAAGAAAGTGCTGATGAATCATCTGAGGAGTCAGAAAAATTTAGCGAAAAAGAAAAAAAGAGAAGGGAAGACATTCGGAAAGGGAAACAGATTATGCCAGATTTGCCAAAACGTCAACCAGTTACCAGAAGATCAACCGGGATCTAGATTGGAAACCCCAGACAACCATCAATTGAGCAAGGGCCAGTTGATCTGGACACGTCTTGCGAGGGGTCTACTGTAAGCGAAACCATCCCAGGCCAAACGCACCCTGATCCAGATGATTTCAAACCGACTGAAATCAGAATAGTAAGTGGTTCCTTTATCCCTTACAGTTATTGTTTTCATGATAAGAAGGATGCTCAATTTTTCAAAAATTTTGTGAATTATCGAAAATTTACCTATGAAAGGAGGATCATGGTGTCTGATTTTGAAATGATTGGGTTAGATGACTTGGTTAAGTTTTTTAATCTGGAAAAATTATTTGACTGCAATGGGAAAATCAATGAAACCTTGGTGAAAGAATTCTTGTCCAACATTCCAAAGAAATTTGGAAGTCCTAATTGTCTGTTCACAAATAAAATCTACGTGAGGAGGATGATGGTTAAGTTTACCGCTGAAAGTCTTAGAAAGTGGCTAGGACTTAGGCAGTTTGAGGTTGATGAGGAAGATGATGAGAGATTCAACCTGTCTGTCTAATGATGAAATTGCCAAAGAAATTATGGGGGATACCTGGCCAGCTAGGAGATCCGAAATAGCTTCAGCCAACATGAACCAAAAGTGCAAACTTCTTCATAAGTTTGTAATGACAAAATTGGACCCTCTCACACATAAAACAAAAATCAACAGACCAAGAGCCATGCTACTCTATATGAAGACATCTAGTGCACGTGGTGTCTTGCTATCCATTAATTTTATTTAGATGAGTCAATGAAATTAGTAGAAGGGAATGCCGTAAACCACATGTCTCCATAACAGAGACAACACCTCTCTAGATCAAAATATCTATCTATGTATGCGATCTCTTAAAAAGAACCTTTTTGCATATCCATTACAAAAAGTTGAATGCTTCAATGTAGGACTAAAAAGTAAAACGTTCCCACTTTAATCTATTGTCTCAATTTCGTCTTCACGTTCCACATCCAGTGCAAGCCCGCAAATGAAAATCACCCATCAAAAGACACGTGAATATCAATCACTACGGCAAAAAAAATGTTGAAGAGTATGTGGGTTTACGATGACTTTAACTTCTTGTAGATAGAATGATTCCTAGCTAGGCATGTGATGAATGCTCTCCTTAAGAGTTTGTTTGTCCCGCAATTGTTGTACTTGCCTTCGCTACAAACCACCACATTCCTTCTCTCTTCACCAGTCGATCGGCCGGTTCTCTCTCTCTCTCTCGTTCACTTAGTAAGAAAAAAAGAGAGAGATCTTGTGCCATAGGTGTATGGCCCCAATCAAGATTAAGGGTCTGTTTGGTACCTCTTGTACAAACCGTTGCAAACCGTTGATAAATTTTGCTTATTTTAGGGAAAGGCCCAAATATACTTTGAGATTATTCTGTAATGTTGCACTTCTTCTTGGATTAAGTTTTGATAACGTCATATTGGTTTTTGTAAGATTATATTTTAATTGAGCTTTCTAAATTATGAGTTTTCCTTTGTTTTTTGTTTTAATTTTTTTATAAAGAAAACACCGTATGAGGCTTGGATGGATTTTCACCCCACCGCCCCCACCAAAAAAAAAAAAAAAAAAAAGGAAAAAAAAATATCAGGGGTTGGAATACCCGTACCTTTTATTAATTTCAAAAAGTTTATTACGTGAGAGGAGGACTAGGTCCAAGTTTTGTAAATTACGAGTGGAATTGTATTCAGCAAGCAGGCAGACATTTTAAATTTTATTCTATCCAAACGTGCTTGCTCGAATTATTCTACCTAAAAGTTTAAGTTAATTAGATTTGCACATTAACGACTATCTTAAAATAACCTTAAGCATAGGGAGATTTTTCTTTTTTCATTTTTACTCTTTTCTTTTTTGGTGTGTGCGTATCTTGCGCTTCTAAAGCTATTCAATCAGTGGCAATCACATTCGAATATAACCATATATAGTATGTACTTTGTTGAACTGTTTGTATCTTTGAAATCAGCCAACTTTCTACTTGAGAAGGCAAACAAAGAAAATTGAACTATGAGACTTGAGAGAACTAAGAATGCCCGAATCATTCAACAGAAACTCAAGCACTGAATTAATTTCATTTATTGAATATAAAGAACAGACACTCGCGATGAGGCTTTCAAAGCCAACACGTGAGGCTTTCTTTTTGATTGCGTGGAACGTAAGGTATCCGAGGAAGATAATTCGAGACTGATGGCTCCCTTCACTCAAGATGAATTTAAAGCAGCACTATTTCAAATGCATCCAGATAAGTCTCCTGGCCGCGATGGTTTGAATGTGGCATTTTTTCAAAGTGCTTGGCCTCATATAGGGAAGGATATTTTTGATGCTTGTGTTTCCTGGATGTCTGCAAAGAAATTCCCTGATTCTTTAAATGACACTATTGTTACACTTATTCCTAAGTGCGAAGCTCCTAAAACTATGAAGGAGTTTCGGCCTATTACCCTTTGTAATGTGCTTTACAAATTGATTTCCAAAGTCCTGGCCAACAGGTTAAAATACTTGCTGCCTGATGTTATTTCTTGTTATCGGTCTACATTTGTTCCGGGCCATTCTATTACTGATAATGTGTTGGTTGCCTTTGAGATTATACACTACATGAAAAGAAAAGTTATAGGAAAAAGAGGGGAGGTGGCTTTGAAAATCGATATTAGTAAGGCGTATGACCGTGTTTGATAGGCATTCTTGAAGGATATTATGTTGAAACTTGGTTTTCATGCGGAATGGGTGGAGATGATAATGCTGTGTCACTACAGTTTCTTACAACATTGCTTTCAATGGGCAAGAAATTGCACCAATTAAACTGAGAAGAAGACTACGCCAAGGAGACCTGCTTTCCCCATATTTATTTATTATATGTGCGGAAGGCTTACTTGCTCTTCTTCGAAAGGCAGAAGGGGAGATATTCAGGGATGTCGGGTGGCAAGAGGAGCTCCTAATATATCACACTTGTTCTTTGCGAATGACAGTTTCTTGTTTTTTAGAGCATCGGAGGCTGAATGTCAAAACATGAAGAACATTTTGAATGAATATGAACTTGCATCTTCGCAAGCTGTGAGTTTTGATAAACCAGGCGTACTGCAAATGTGAGGCAGATTGTCCGGGATCAGATTGTTACCAAATTGGGTGTAAATCCTTTACTTAACACCAGTAAGTACCTAGGCCTTCCCTCATTGATTGGTAGGAAGAAAAAAGAGATGTTCAACTACCTGAGGGATCATCTTTGGAAGAAGGTGCAAGGATGGAAAGGAAAGTTGTTGTCCAGAGCGGGTCATACTGTACTTGTAAAGAGTGTTGCCCAGGCTATTCCGGCTTATTATAATTTGTATGAGTGTTTTCCTATTGCCTGTTTCACTCTGTGAGGAGCTTCAGAAAATGGTGAATTCTTTTTGGTGGGGTACGGGAAATAGCAATAGAAGGGGCATCAATTGGTACCGTTGGGATAAACTTTGTGTGGAGAAAGAGTTTGGAGGAGTGGGCTTTCACAACTTGCATGGCTTCAAAGTGGCAATGTTAGGGAAACAAGGTTGGAAACTTTTGACTGACCCTAATGCTCTTTTTTCAAATGTGCTCAAAGCTAAATACTACCTACGAAGGGATTTCTCGTCTGCCAAACCAGGGCATAATCCAAGTTTTACTTGGAAGAGCATTCGAAGCTCTCAAGCTTTATTGGAGAAGGGATGCAGGTGGTGTGTGTGTAACGGGGCTTCTATTCGTGTTTGGAAGGACCCTTGGCTTCGAGAAGGAGGTAATTTCTTCCTTGAAACTCCAATGATACCTGAATTAAGTGACATCAAAGTTTATGAATTATTCTAGCCGGGCTGCCAAGAGTGGGATAGTGATCTCCTTGAAGATTTGTTCATCCAAAGAGATGTCTCAGCTATTCTTAATATTCCAATCCCAGTGACGGCTACTGAGGATAAAATCTTGTGGAATTTCAGCAAGGATGGTAATTACTATGTGCGTTCCGAGTACAAAACATTCATGAACATAGAAGGAGATGATGCTTTGCGAGTAGAAGGTGAATGGAGAAGACTTTGGAATGTCAATGTTCCACCAAAAGTTCAGCACTTGATGTGGAGAGTATGCCGCGGGTGTCTTCCACTTCGTGAAAATCTACTGATGCGCGGAATGCAAGTGGAAAATAATGTTTATTATGTGAACATAATGGGGAGTCGACTGACCATGTTTTTTGTCACTGCCCTTTTGCTCGTGAGTGTTGGCGTATGGCTGGTATTACGTGCTCTTATTCCACGACGGAGGAATGTGCTAAGTGGGTCTTTGCTAATTTACTACATGGGAACGAGCAGGTTAACCAAAAAATCTTTATGATTTGTTGGAGCATTTGGAAGCAACGTAACTCGATGCTTTGGAATGGTAATCGCCTCGAGCCGGCGCAAACTATCCACCAGGGCTTCTCTACTCTACATGATTGGCAGGCGGTTAAGAGAAGAAGGGAAAGCCGAAGCAGAAGTGAATACGAGGCCCAAAAATTGTGTAAACCTATAGCAGGCAGTTTGAAGTGTAATGTGGATATTGCAATGTTTGATGAACAAGCTATTGTAGGAGTTGGCATGATTATTAGGGATGAAGAAGGGGAGTTTGTTAGGTGCTGTTCAAGGCTGATTCAAGGGCGATATGTCTCTCATGGAGCTGAAGCACTTGGACTTTAGGAAGCATTGTTATGGACAAGAATGAGGGGGCTTCAAAATGTCATTTTCGAGTTGGATGCAAAACGAGTGGTGGATTCCATCAACTCCAATATGATGGGTACGACTGAATTTGGAGCTGTGATTAAGGATTGCAGTAGGTTTCTTCAACAATGCTCGAGTTATAGGGTCCAATTCATCCATAGGGAGGGTAATGTTCCAGCACATGAGTTAGCATAGATGTCTCGCTACTTTTCTAGTCCTACTATGTGGAGTGATGCTCCTAGTTTTTTATTGGCCTTTATCATGTATGATGCCATGAATATTGAAGCTCAGTGAATTATTTGTTTCAAAGAAAAAAAGTGAATGTTTCACATGTTTATAGTTTTAGCATATTGTAGAGATCGGAAGAGCACACGTCTAACGGAGCACTCAAAAACTATAACAGAAAATTCAACGAACTAAATTTTCATAAATAATTTTTGCTATTAATACTTTAGAATTGTACTAGCATAACTAATATATAAAAGGTGAAATCCTTGTAAAACATTGGATTCCACCTTTGCCCCTACCATTTTCTTTTAATTCCCAATTTGCCCTTTCTTTCTTAGTACACCTCATTTATTGCCCTCTATTGATTAATCTCAATATATTAAAATATTATGAAACTAAATATTACACTCTACTTATTACACTATTATTAATCAATTATTATGAAGAAAATAATATATTGTGAAACTTCTTTGAAATAATTTGTATTTATAATATTGTATTAATCTTTAGTGTGGTATTTATTGTTGTTGATTTCAATTTTAACTATTATTTCATAGTGGTAAATTGTAACTCGCTTTTGATTTTTCTTTTTAATTTCAAATTCTATTTTTACGTCTAATCCCACATTATTCTTAATATTCTAATTATTGTATTATTTAAATTTAATTTCTAGATTAATTTTTAGATTTTATTGTGGTTAATTTTAGTTCAATTTCAAGATTAAAACCACAATATTAAATACAAAACTTTAATATTATTAACTCTTTAAATTAGTATTTTATAAGAAATTTGTTTAAACAATACGTTTTAAGAAATCAAAAATGATTATAATTTTTTTATTGAAGAAGTAAATATTTAAATACTGTCAACAATTATAGAAATCCAAACCTAATTATTTATTATTCTAAGTTTTGTCTATTATATTATATGTTGTCATACAATGTGTAAAGCACATTTAAAATACTCGTAGAAGGAAAAGGTAATGAAAAAAATGATTGTAGCATTTATAAATTTATTAAAAGTCAGATTATCCAAAAAAAAACAATTAAAACCAAAAAGTTAAAAAATTGATTTCATGATAGAATAGGTTAAAAGTGATTATTAATTAAGTTTTGTAACCAACTTTTGATGGACTAAGAAAGAAACCATTTATTAAGATTTTAAATAATGAAATAATTACACTATTCTAAGGATATTGTTGGTATTAAAAGAAAATGTTAGGGATAAAGAGGGGAAGTGAATGTTTTACACACATTCCCACTTTAGATCGGAAGAGCGATAATACATACAGATCCAAAAGTATACCTATAAGAAAGATAGGCAGGCCTGTTAATAAATAATTATAATGTGACTATTTAATGCTCATGGATCAAAAAAAGCATGTGCATTTGCGATTTTGCTGTTGATTTTGTTGGGATGTAATTAATTTGACTTATTCTAAATAAAATATTATTTGTACAGACACTTTTAAAAAAATTTATATAAATTGGCAAGTGTTAGAAATTTATTTTTTAGACATTAAATAGAAAATCTAGCACTTTAATTGTGCTACACCATTTTATAAAAAAAAAAATTGTATAAAGTGTATATACAAAGAGGCTTTTCCTCATGCACATATCACAAAAAAAAAAAAAATATATATATATATAGAGAGAGAGAGAATAGAACAAACAGATATCTGTGTGCCATACAATTATTAATTAGTTAGACAAAACAAAAAGATATGTAGAGATTTGAAATTGGAAATATACATTGTTTTTTGGCACGTCTAATGTTAATTGTGTCATGTAAGCACTTTTTTGTCGTTTCTTAAGAATTTTTTCATATAATAATGTTGTTACATAAAAAAAGATGCTTTTAACCTCTTATTTAATATTACATTTAAGGGTTATGGGTTTCGTGTTCAGAGGTAACATCTCATCATACGTTCATGAAATCGAAAAGAGTATTGCTATTTATCTAAACTAGAGTCTAGTTGGCAGCATTACTTTGAGTGGAGATGCATGATTACATGGGGGCATTAATGAATCTAATTATGTGGATTCTTAACTTTCACTAAAAAAAGGGTAAAAGTGGTGCGTGGATTCTTAAGTTTTCGACCCCTTTTTTCTGGACAACTCAACACCCCCTAACAGCAACCAAAACACTATACCGCAATACTATGGCAATTTTGTGGTACGTGGAATCGGTATAGCTGGAGCACACACACACCAAGTTGAGGTTTTGAGATTTTTCCTTTTTTTTTTTTTTTGGTTTTTTTATTTTTTTATAAAGTACAAATTGAGGACTATAAGAGTTGGATTTGGGGAGCGGAACCTAAATCTGATACAATAATAAGTAAGTGCCTTTACCACTATAATAAGCCCTCACGTCAAGTTCCAAGCTTTTAAAATATGTATATGATTATTTTGATGAAAATTTCATTTTTTTCACTTTCCTTTAAATCTACACTTCCCAGTGAAAGAAAAATACAATCATATCCCCCTTTTTTTGGTAAATGCACACATTTTAACATTTTTCTCCACATGTGAGGGATCACTCTAGCACTCTATCTTCTACACCATGCCTTGAACGTAATCCCTTATTCCCTCAGCCAATCTTGTACAAAGAAATGATTTGGAGACATTGAGTGTTTGTTTAATGAAGAAATCTAGTGCACGTGGTGCCTTCTTATCCATTAATTTTATTTATATGTATACTACTCTGCATGTGAATCCATAAAATTAGCAGAGGAGAATATGTAAACCTCATGTCTGCATAACGGAGACAACACCTCTCTAGATAAAAATATCTATCTATGTATGCACACTTAAAAGAACCTTTTTGCATATCCATTACAAAAAGTTGAATGCGTCAATGTAGGACTAAAAAAGTAAACCGTTCCACTTTAATCTATTGTCTCAATTTCGTCTTTATGTTCCACACCTAGTGCAACACCTCAAATGAAAAATCACCTATCAAAAGACACCTGCATATCAATCATTACGGCTAAAAAATGTTGAAGAATATGTGGGTTTACGATGACTTTAACTTCTTGTAGATAGAATGATTTCAAGCATAAGTGGTCGTGTGAGTGGTGCGATAGCACCGGGCCTCAAAATTATAGAGGCACCAAAATAATTTTTGTTATAGTAGTAATGTTAATTTATTTTCTTAAAAAAAATATCTTAAAATTTTAATCATTATCGGAGCACCACTTTTTATAGGCATGTACAAAGTTATAGAGTTAAAAATTAGATTCTATTTTGTTTGTTACTGTTGTTGCCTTTTTTCTTTTTAAATTTTTTTTTGGGCAAATGTCTTTTTGTTGTTGTTGTTAAATGAAAAAAAGCCCCACTTTAATTAGTTGTTTGTCAAAGCTCAATTAAAGTTAAAAAAAAAAAGATAAAAAATCTTACTACTAAGGCTAAGAAGTAAAACGGCAAACATGTTATTACTTTTTACTTTCTAGAGATAAAGAAAAAGAAATTACAAACACCATATTGTTTTCATATTGAAAAGAGAAATGAGCAAAATTTAAATCAATTAAGTGAAACACTCTTCGGTTGTCTAGTTCCATCAGTATATTCTTTTGATTGATGTTATTTCCATACTTCTATATTTCTTATTTTTTCCATTTATTTTACTTAATTACTTTAGTATTTTCATTTATAATTCTTAAAATTGTAAAAGAATTTTCAGTTATAATTCTAGAAAATAAGCATTTAGATCTAACAAAATAATGAAAATGAGAAAAATTGAAAGGATAACAGAATCTCAAAAGGTGCTCTTGTGTGATAAATATACTGTTAAATAAACCAAGAATCTTGAACGAACACTTCAGAGTGAAAAAATTGGTGTTGAAGAAGAATCAAGAAAGGAGCACCATTTTATGTTGGCGAACAGGACACTCAAATTCTTAAAGCAGGCCTAATTCCAAGGCATGTGATGAACGCTCTCCTTAAGAGTTTATTTGTCCCACAATAATATGCACTAGGGATCCAATGAAATAAGCCTCCAAGATACAATGGAATCTGACTTGCGTTTGATGGTGAATGTGAACTTTCCTCCAATAAACAGGAACATCAGGACGATAAACGAATACAAGAGAACTTTATATTCTAATTCTACACTAAAACAAGGCAAAGTATATGGTTTTAAATGCAAGAAATGATGCCAAGAGTTTATGCAAGAAAAATAGAAGAAAAAGGAGAGAATAATTCAACTTTTTAGACGTTTGATCCAAGAACACAACAATCTATTTATAGATTTGGATACAAACCCTCCATCTATATATATATATATATATATATATATATATTGTTACAATGATTCATATGTGACCTGTCATGCCATAAACATCAGGAAATAGTCACAAAAACTTGCTAAAACTGAATCAGTATCACAAATGGATACAAAACATTGCATAGTCTGAAGTGGCCTGGGCTACTGCCCAGTAGTTGCTTGGGCTACGGCCGAGTTATACTAAAATAAGTTCTATTTTTTGTTTTTTTACCATCTAGGCGACTGCCAATATAACCTTGTAAATTTTGTTCCCTATGCTTGTGGTTTCCAAATAATGCTGATAAACATTCAAATGCCATGAATTCATTTGAAAGTCTCTCCAACAATAGAGGACCATATAGTTAAATATCCTTCTAACCTTCCTCACCCCAAGTGCACAAGCCAAAGCTCAAAAAAGGTAGAGAGCAAGATGCAAGCAATATCCCCAAACATACGAAGAATTTTCACAAGAGGACTGCAGGTGAAGACCATCCTCTCTCTCCCTAGGCCTAAGGCGAATTTAAAACAAAAATGGGAAAAAACCCAAAAAAGATCTAATGAGCGACATGACCATATTGGCGCCTCTCACAATTGCGTACGGCCAATAGTAGAGTATATTTCGCTACGGCCAACTCGCTCAGGTGAATATGGCACTAAAGGAAACCATACCTTTGGAGATGGGCAAAACTACCTGAGCCAAAACTTGGCGAGCCGAACTTGAAAATCTAGCTGGGCTCGGGCTCGCATTTTTGCCAGCCAAGCTCGAGTCTACACATGAGCTCATCATTTTGACGAGCAGATCACAAGTCCGATCTTAGAAGCCTGTTTGGGCTCAGGCTGAGGCTTGGGCTCCCTCTGCTGGCCTTTCGCAGCCCATGTTCGTGCTTGGGCTCGAACTCGCCTTCTGGCGAGCACTCAGCCCAGCTTTCGGCTCATGAGCCAATTTGTTAACCTTACCTACCTTAAAGTATTTCCAATCCATAATTTCTACATATGCTATGTTTGAAGAGAGAGAGGGGGAGGCACCGTGATTATAGTAGATCCATATTTCTTCCAATTTTGTGCCTAGTAGGCTTCACATTTTCTTATTAAACTAATATTTCACCCATCCATTGCATGAGACAAATTATTTGAAAGTAATATAAACAAATTGACGTACCAACTACACAACAATAAGTAAAAGAACTCAATATTGCTAATCAAATGATGACTTATCTTTTGAATTCGAACTCAGTGCAACACTGAAGTAAGAGTAAAATGTTTAAATAGATGTCTTAATAGGTTTACATGTATGTATATATAGAACATAGATATAGATAAGGTTTAACAAATTAATTAAATGATTATACCATATAAATCTCAAGAATAAAAGGAAGGACTTAGATCAAAGAAACCGGATGGCTCAAATAATTGTGACAGATTTAGAAACATGAAATGAGTCGTGAAAATTTGCATAATAGGTCCCCATAAAAAACTGTAGATATGATTTATTTGACCATATTCAAATTTGAAATACAGTAAGATTTAAATGGTATGGCTAATTTTCAAATTCTTTTTTGACCAATTAACCAATTTTTTCTTCGTTACTTTTTACCAGTTTGCATCACTTTTCTTCCTTATCTCCAGGCACCTTTCTATATCTTGACATCTTTCTAGACATTATTTTACCAATCTTCTACTACTATTTTATCATTATTTTAATATGTTTCTATATCTTTTCTTGATTTCACTACTCCCACTTTTTTCCAACACTTCTTTCTATTCCACTTAATAAATTAGTTAAAATGATTATTATCTTTTCTATCTTCTCTCCTCTGCATCATCACGTCTAAAAAATTTGGGCAATTTGGTGATGCTCTTATATTACTCGAGCCACTTCAAGTTGTGTCATCGATATATATATATATATATATATATATATAGGACGCTAAGTAGGCCCATTTGTTCTAAGAAATTTAGCTACAAACTCATGTTGATATTAATTATATCACATCACCTCTCTTTCAGTCATTTTGTCATTTATTTTTTGGCAAAATAGTTTTATTTTGCAGCTAATTGTAGAATTAGATTATCTACAAATTACCGCCAAAATATTTAATTAATTCTATTATTATCCTAGCATATGTCTCTAAATCGTTGGTAAATTTCCCTTATATGTGGTCTTTGAATAATTGGTAACTGTTTACTCAAATTTTCGGTCTCTGAATCATTGGTAAATTTCCTAATCACACATGCATTACATTAATACATATCTATAATATATTAAATATCACATAAAGAAAATATATTATTACCACCAAATTTTTTTATATATTAAAAACAAAGGACATTAAAGATGAATAAAATGTGGTATCTATAAATCTATAAATTATTAAATGAGATGTGCTGTGGTAGAGCTTGACCACAGTTTTCCCGCCCAGAATGCTTGAAGTATAGGCTTTTTTGTCATTTTGATCTTTTTGTGGTAACCAATGCTGTCACTTTGATGTTTATTTCTTTTATCTTTTTTGTTTTTAGTTTTTGGTCATTATCTGAATATTCTCTTGGCCTTTCTCTCTCTCATCGGAAAGTCCTCATCCGCCATACCATTAATGAAATTGATAATGAAGAGTACTCATTTAGTTTTGTTCCTTTAATTCATTTTTACTTTTTTGGTAAAGATATTAATAGTTATCAATTTCATTAAATGTAATCAAACTGTGATTTCTTCATATTTATTGTTTGCAATTAATTAATCTTCTTTTATTGTGGTAGATATGATTTCATAGTTTACATCATATGTTTTTAATTCATTATTACATCGTCAGTGGCGATATAATATATTCGTAAAAAATATAAAAATATATGTTACTACACAATACCATCAGGCTAACAATAATTTCAATTCATACCATTTATTCTTTAAATGATTTGATCGTGATGTTTCAGTATATTTGCATGACTGAGAAGGCATAGTTATTTTCAAATTCTCCACTCACTGAACCTATTAGTTCATTCATTTTCAAAATGATTTCTCTTGTCAGGTAGCAAGTAAATATTTTGTGCAACTTTTAGATTAGGCGCCTTTTGAAGACAAAGTCATCTGACAGTGCTTTGTATGAGCCACATCATTGGCATGCAGTTATTATTTTTGGATGCTTGTTTGTTTTGCATATCATTTTGTGTTAGATGTAAATAGATGGCTATATGGGCTCCATACATTTTTTGTAGCATTTACACTACTTTTGTAAATTAAGTAAAATTTTTGATTTTTCTCTTTTGTATACTACAATGGTTTGATTTCTCAAGTAATATGGATTGGAAATGTGAACATAAGATCATATTGCATTGAGTTGATTAGGTATGCTTTCCTTAAAAATATAGGAGATAATGCCAAAATTTCTATAAATTAGTATACATAGTTAGATGCCTTGAAGGTAGGTCCAACTTTTAGTCGATATCTATTATTGGCGCACGATACTCCTCTCGTCCACTACTGCTACTCGGGGTGGGATGTGTCATGCCAACTTGCACGAGTTAAATTTCTCAAACCTAAAGTTCTTTTGGCAAATTCAAAAAGCAAGTCTCAAAGACAAGGAAGTTCCATGGAATCAATTTACCATAGAAAATAGAAAATTTGTAAATACATCCATGGGCGGATCCATGAATTTTGTTCAGTGCCGTCTAAATTAATTAAAAGAAAAAAATTTTATAGCTCACAAAGACAAAATTACTCTTTTCTTTTTTGAAACTTTTATATTATATTAGTGTAATCTTTTTAAATTAATTGATGAAGTAATCTGTTATTTGCATTGTTACAGTTTTTTTGTATACTAATTTTTATATTCTCACAACAAGAATGTCTTAAGGATAAGAATATATGAATCTAAAGATATATATATTTATATATGTTAAATTTGTAACGTTAAATTTTTGTATTCTCAAAGGAGCAGCTGCTGCCTATTTGAGTTTTGAAACTCTTTCAGTTTTGACAACCTATTTTTCCTAATTTCTTCTTATTTTTCTTATTTTCTTCTTATTTTACTCACTTATATATATATATATATTATTATTATTAACTAAATGTAAAACGTTCAAAACATAAGAGGAGATTGGGGAGGGGAGGTATAGGTACTTTTGGTTTGAACTTGAGGCCTCTTACTCAAAACGCGATTATCTAATCACTGCGCTACTTACTGGAAGTAAAAAACAACGTAAGAATATGAAGAGAAAGAATACTGAAAATAGACGAAATATCTAAGAAACAGGTTCTCAAATCTATATATACATTAAAGTAATTTAGTTTCCATTTCTCATTTTCCCGGCCAAAATCACTTTCTAAATCCGGTTATTACATCTTGGCCATTGATTTAACACTTAATTCTAGCTTTTGATTATTTTTTTCTTTTTATTATTTTCATTTATTTTTTATCTTTTTATCTTAATATATTACTTTACATAGAGATAATCACAAATGGATAATTTAAATAATTAAATCAAGATCTTAACTTTTCTATATATAAGTTCTCTTACATCAAAGGAAATTTTTACATATTATATCTTAATGCATGCAATTATACAGAGTATCACTTGGAATCGATTTTCTATATCTTTTAAAAAAAAGTTTGAATTCGGTTTTCTTTTTTTTTAAATAGTTTTAAATCTTTGTGATTTTTAAATTTTTTTATGTAATGTAATTCATTGATATTTATGCAAAATTCACAATATAAATTTGGTTTTTTATCTTTTTTAATATTTTCTTTTATTTTTTATGTTTTTATCTTAATATATTACCTTACATAGAGAACATCACAAATGGATAATTTAAATAGTGAAATCAAGATCATCTTAGTTTTTTCATATAAGTTCCCTTACATCAAAGGAAACCTTCACACATTTTAGCTTAATAACTACTTAAATTCAGTTTTCTACATCTAGAAATAATAATTAAATTTGGTTTTTTAAAAATTTTAAATTTGTATGATTTTTAAATTTTATTTTATGTAACGTAATTCATTGATATTTATGCAAAATTCAAAATTTATTTTTTATCTTTTTAATATTTTCATTTATTTTTTAACTTTTTATCTTAATATATTACCTTACATAGAGAACATCACAAATGGATAATTTAAATAACTAAATCAAGATCTTAACTTTTCTATATAAGTTCCCTTACATCAAAGAAAACTCACATATTTTATCTTAATAATCATAATGCATGTAATTATATAGATTATTACTTGACTTCGGTTTCCTTCGTCTTTAAAAGAAAAATTATATTTGGTTTTTTGAACAGATTCAAATTTGTTAGATTTTTAAATTTTATTTTATGTAATGTAATTCATTGATATTTATGCGAAATTCACAATATGAATTCGGTTTTTATTTGGGAATAAAAAGTGAATCCCACATTGGTAATTTAGTGAAAAAATTGAGAATTTATGCCTATATTAACGTACATGGAGAATGGTTGTGCATAATAAAGCCTTAACTTATGGGCCATGGGTTTTCGAAAAATTTAAAATTTTAATGGATAATTATTGAAAAATATTTATTATGAACTATATCTATGTTTATCTCACACCATCAGATTGTTTGCTAGATTGGTTCCAATATTAGTCAATTCATGATTTTTCCATTTGATTTGCTTATGACGGTTAAATTCTTTAAGAACTGATTAAATTATGTTAACATATTAAAATATTTAATATATAAAAGATATATGTTACGAAAAATTAAATATCATTAATATATATTACAAAAGTAAAAAAAAAAAAAAACGGGGCAATAAATAACTTGTGTACTTTGTAGAAAAAGTTGGTATTCCCTCAAAGACAATTTTATATAGATATTTCGAGAGTTATAAAATGAAAATGTCTGAAAATTATGATATGTTTTAAAGATGGCCAAATCACAAACTCTATTATAAATGTTGTAATATATATTATCGTTCATCATTTATTCTTGCTAAATTTATCGGATGTAACATAACTTCACGTGCGTTACACACTGGCTGCCTAATACAGACTACGTACAAAAACTTTCTTTAATGTTTTTCTTAGGTTTTTTGTGTAGACAATTTTTTATCTTCATTAATGAAAGATATCGTATTACGGGTAGCAACTATATTGTTTTTCTTTATACATACATAAACGGTCAAATATTATATTTTTTTATACAATCATGTTCAATCTTTTAAATTGTTTATATTATTTAGTATTATCATCCCGTGCAACGCATGAGTGAAAAACTAGTATACTAATATATAAATATAGATAGAGTAGTTCAGTGGTTTGAACAAATAGTGCAGTCGTTAAAATATTCACGTCTCAAGTAAGAGGCCTTGGGGTTGAACCACACCCACCCCTCCCCTTATTTTCCCTTCGCTCCCTTGTCTCCCCCTTGTAAAAATAAAAACAAAAAAGTAGATAGAGTTGTTCGAACAGTGATGTAGTCATTAATTAAGTTCTTACATTCCAAACAAGAAGTCCAGAGTTCGAACCTCGTCTGCCACTCCCCTATTTCATCTCATCTCCCCTCTCTCCCTCGAATAAAAAAATAGAGATAGATAGATAGATAGATAGTTAATAATACTAATAATCTATATATACATTAAAGTAATTTAGTTTCCATTTCCCATTTACCGGCCCAAATCACTTTCTAAATCCGGTTATTGCATCTTGGTTGTTGGTTTAACACTTAATCCTAGCCTTTAGTTATTTTTTTCTTTCTATTATTTTCATTTATTTTTTTATCTTTTTATCTTAATATATTAACTTACATAGAGATAATTACAAATTGATAATTTAAATAATTAAATCAAGATCTTAGTATTTCTATATATAAGTTCCCTTACATTAAAGGAAACTTTCACATATTATATCTTAATAATCATAATAATAATGTATGCAATTATACAGAGTATCACTTGAAAGCAATTTTCTATATCTTTTGAAAAAAAGTTTGAATTCGATTTTATTTTTCTTAAACAGTTTTAAATCTTTGTGATTTTTAATTTTTTTAATGTAATGTAATTCACTGATATTTATGCAAAATTCACAATCTAAATTAGGTTTTTTTTACCTTTTTAATATTTTCATTTATTTTTTATCTTTTTATCTTAATATATTATTACTTAACATAGAGAATATCATAAATAGATAATTTAAATAGCTAAATCAAGATCTTAATTTTTTCATATAAGTTCCCTTACATCAAAGGAAACTTTCACATATTTTAGTTTAATAACCACTTAAATTCAGTTTTCTACATCTAGAAATAATAATTAAATTTGATTTTTTAACAGTTTTAAATTTGTATGATTTTTAAATTTTATTTTATGTAATATAATTCATTGACATTTTTGCAAAATTCACAACATAAATTCGGTTTTTTTTAATCTTTTTAGTATTTTCATTTATTTTTTATCTTTTTATCTTAACATATTACCTTACATAGAGAACATCGCAAATAGGTAATTTAAAAAACTAAATCAAGATCTTAACTTTTCTATATAAGTTCCTTTACATCAAATGAAACTTTCACATATTTTATCTTCATAATCATAATGCATGCAATCATATAGATTATTACTTAAATTCAGTTTCCTACATTCTTAAAAGAAAAATTATATTCAGTTTTTTTGAACAGATCCAAAATTTATTAGATTTTAAATTTTATTTTATGTAGTGTAATTCATTGACATTTATGCAAAATTCACAATATGAATTTGGTTTTTTTATCTTTTTATTATTTTCATTTATTTTCGTCTTATTCTAATATATTACCTTATACAGAAAATATCAAAAATGAATAATTTAAATAACTAAATCAAGATTTTAACCTTTCTATATGAGTTCCCTTACATCAAAGGAAACTTTCACATATTTTATCTTAATAGCCACTTGAATTTAGCTTTTACATGTAAAAAAAATAGTAATAATTGAATTCAATTTTTTAAACAGTTTTAAATTTGTATGATTTTTAAATTTTATTTTATGTAATGTAATTCATTGATATTTATGCAAAATTCACAATATGAATTCGGTTTTTATTTGGGAATAAAATGGGAATCCCGCATTGCTAATTTAGTGAAAAAAATTGAGAATGTATACCTATATTAACGTACTTGGAGAAGTATTATGCATAATAAGGCCTTGACTTATCGGTCTTGGGTTTCTAAAAAGTTTAAAATTTTATTAGATAATTATTGAAAAATATTTATAACTTTAATAGATAATTATTGAAAAATATTTATTATGAACCATATCCGTGTTTATCTCAAACCGTCGGATTATTTTCTGGATTGGTTCCAATATTTGTCAAATTCATGATTTTTCCAATTGATTTGATCATGACGGTTCAATTCTTCAAAAACTGATTAAATTATGTTAACATATTAAAATATTTACTCTGTAAAAAATGTATATTATGAAAAATGAAATATCATTAATATATATTACAAAAGTTAAAAAAAAAAACAAACAGGGCAATAAATGACATGTATATTTTGTAGAAAAAGTAGGTATTCACTCAGAGATAATTTTATATAGATATTTCGAGAGTTATAAAATGAAAATGTCTAAAAATTATGATATGTGTATGGCCAAATAACAAATTTTACTATAAATATTGTAATATATATTATCGTTCATCATTTATTCTTGCTAAATTTATCGGATGTAACATAATTTTCCGTGTGTTAGACACTGACAGCCTAATAAAAACTACATACAAAAACTTTCTTTAACGTTTTTCTTAGGTTTTTTGTGTAGATAATTTTTTATCTACATTAATGAAAAATATCCTATTACAGGTAATAACTATATTGTTTTTCTTTACACATACATAAACGGTCAAATATTCTAATTTAAAATTTTTTTATACAATCGTCTTTAATGTTCTAGAATTGCTTATATTATCTGGTATTATCATCCCGTGCAACGCACGGGTGAAATGCTAGTAATAATGAAAGCAACATATTCTATCAAAAGAAAATTTACTTTTTTAGTCATTTCAAAATTTTGATTACGGAAGACTCTTTTCTCATTTCTTGCAAATGCACATTCACATCGTTCTACTATCGATACAAATTAAAATTTGATTTACTGCAAATTCATTTTCGACAATCTCCCGATAGAACTAAATTTGTTTATAAATGTAATAACTCAATATTGTGTACATAATTGATCTCTTTAGAATCACAGCAGCGTGTATCGACCGATTTTTATTTTAGTGCAAGACAATTTTTAGGAGCCTATTTTTTTTTTAAACCTAATTTTTGCGGCAATTTTTATTATCAACACAAAAATGTTTAGTCGCACCAAATATTTTTCTTTTCTTGTTAATGTGGTATATTGCTCGCCTCTAACGGGGTAGTAAGTGAGGAATACATTGGGCTTGGTGGCGTGATTTGACAAGGAGTTAATGGGAGATTTACAGTGTAAGAGGCTGAAGCACTCTCATGTAGATTCGGACTTTCTCACCAGTGTTGTTTGTGGTTTATGTGCCTTTTCACCTGGGGCGAATGATCTTGTTGGCTCACGTCTTAGCCCAACACACATTATACTCTCCGAATAATGGTCACTGATGGGATTGTATTCCTCATTTTCTTTCTTCGTGGATCGGAGATCATGGTTGATTTATAAATGAATCATATTCTTTCTTTTAAATATAAAAAAAAAAAAAGCGAAAAGAATTAACTTTATTTCCCACGCCACAATCTCTTTCCAATGTTATGTTGGGGTGCGAAGTTTACCACTGAGCCGTCGGAAGAAACAAACCGCTCCAGAAAATATCAAATCATCACACAAAATTTATGAATGAATCATATTCTATTAAAATCTTTTGATTATTTCTGTGCGTCTATAATTGAATATTCAAAATAGATCTTTATACACAGAGAAATTCAGGACTAGCAAGTAGCAATGGATTAATATTAATCAAGCTTCTCTCCAAAATTCAGCATTTTTACCAACATTGAGTGACAATAATTAAATCATAAATCAAACTCAAATAACCACATATCATCACATTTAATTACACTTATCATTTAATGACAATACACTGCCACAAAGGATGGTGATGATCATTACTAGTGATAAATAGCATTATTCTTTTAAATATATAAAGAGCCTTCACTTTACTCGAATATTACAAACCCCATCAACCTCTGCTATTACCATTTGTCTCGTCACCAAGTTTCACTGCTAATCATTACCTTTGTCTTTCTAACGACACTATTTTATTAGTCCAGTTTCCTTCTTTGATTTCGTGGTGGTTGGGATGCTGTGGGGAGCGGAGGTGGTTATGGATAAGCAAATGCTTGTTGCAAATGTGTTGGAGTGTATTGTATGGTAGAAAATTTGTGAATATCTAATTATCTAGACTATAATCAGGATGTATGCTGCCTAGCTACTTAAACAGTTAATTTGGTATATAGTGGAACGCAACATAGATATGTCTAGTTCGGGTATATATGTGGAAAATAAATAATACCAGAATTGTTGACGTTGGAGATCCACTACAAGAAAAAAGACCAATTGGAGCGACATTTGTCGCTTTTGTAGATAGCTTTGTCGCCTCCAAAACCTTATAGCGCCCCTAAAAAGTCGACATCACCAATAGGTCTATAGGAACGACAGTCGCCCCTACATATTACAGCACCTATAGCAGCGACTTTTTAGTCCCAATTGAGTGTGTGCAATTGTGTTTCACAAATGTCACCCCTATAGATCAAAATAAAATTAAAAAAAAAAAAAGATTTGTACATCTATAACTATAAACCTGAACTCAATCCCTAATTCACTATCATCCATTATCATCCTTATAATTGGAATCGTTACAACAAGCAATGAACACCCAAACTTTAGACAAATCGAAAGATAACAATGTGAGTATATTCATTATAAATTTAAATGAATAAAGCGTTACCAATACAAATGGGAAGAACTTGAATAAAAAAGTAGTCACCCACCAAGCTAGGCATTAGGAAAAAAATGGTCCCCCGTTATCTGTAGCTCAAATAGAATATGGGGGCTTTTTTCACTGTAATTTCAATTGTTGTCAACTATTATTTCTTCATTTTGCTCCAATCTCACATAGTTTCTTTGACAAATGCCCAAAAGAACTGCTAAGACAAGCTCAGATCTTTAGCACTTCTACATGGAAAATTGTAACAATAAAAATCAGGATGCATGATATCCAGTTTCAGTAGTTTGTTTTCTCGAGATTCTTAAAGCACATACAAAGTTCATATAAATATTCTGCTCACCATTAGCCACATAAATGATTCTACATGCTCTTCTAGGTTGTAATCTCTCATCTAACAAGCCTACATTTACAGACAAAAAAGGGGTTGCAAAAAATCCAATAAATTGAACAAATCAAGCCATCAAAAAATCTCAAATCAAGCACACACTCAAACTCCAAAAACATATTTCCACTTCAACAACATATGCCAACCAAACTCTTCATAGATAACAAAAGGACTATTAGCCAGGAATAACACATTAAACAATTATAATAATATAAAATCATATTCAATGGAACACAGTAAAAATTTGTATTTGCAAGATCTAGATTAACAAAAACGAAATACTAATAAATAAAACAAAACTAAAATTCATATACAACAAATAAAATTGAAGTTAATTAAACATCATAACTGCCTAGAAATAACAATAATCAAATCAAAATATAATCGAAATCATTCATGTGTGTGTGTCAAACATACTGCCACGTAAAACTATCATTTAGCTCTAGCATGAATCATCTTACGCTCAATAACCTTAATAAGGCAGCATAGTTTAAAACTAATTATAATTCATACAAAATATGCCTCTTCGTGTAGCCTTACAAACCATCTCTCAATATTCAGTCGTTTCTGGTATTAATTAATTATCTACCAACAAACAGCTGTTCATTATAAGTAAAGATTTGACAGAATCAGAATCAGTATGTGGTAATAGAAGAATCATGATAGCGTAGTCAAAAGTTAACCTGGAATGCTCTGAAGCAAAATCCCACAGCCTGAAGAAGTCAAACGGCCACCATCTGCTGCAGTAAACTTCCATAGGTTCACTACGATCAGTAATCAAAGTATGAGAAGTGTATTTATCATACGAAAAGGAAAATTTGTTATCTTTATCATTAATGAAGTTTCAAAACTATCATCGGCTTTGTTTGTTTTTGTAAGGCAGTGAAGAAGAAGAAGAAGAAGAAGAAGAAGAAGAAGAAGAGAATTGAAGTGCGTGTTATTTAATTGAAATCTCTTCCTTTATTCCTTTTGCGATGGGTCTTACATTCCAACCCACACTCAAGAAATAACTAAAGACTAAGAAGAATAGAACTGAAATGTAACAAAGTATAATATAAGAGTTGCTGATTTTCCATTAATTTTTGCTACATAATGAATCAAATGAAAACAATAATTTCATCCGGAAATCAAAATGTCAATGCCTTCTCGACGGCAAAGGAGCCAGCCCATTTTACAACTTAATTACTACCTGCCAAGGCATGATGTGTCTTTACACAACATTCCTATTTGTTTCTACTTCTCTTTCGGCATGCTAGAGGTTCCGTTCTATTTTTTTTTTCTCTACGTTCTGCTAAAAGATAATTTCAACAGCTATTCTGGGATATATTTCATTTAAACCATGAACTAGGAAGAAGGGTGTGTTCTAAACCATGAATCTACCCAATTTCTTTATATATTCAATTTATACAAATATTTGTGTGATTAGGAAGAAGGGTATGTTCTAAACAAACCTAAGAATTATGTAAATGATAACAATAAAACAAAAATCAGAATCAATTAAGGAAAATAGCAAAATATTTTTTTTTAAATAAAAGAATATAGATGAACATTCTTATCAATCATAGAAGAGTAGTCAATCTCAGCCCTTTGATAAAAGAAGAAAATAATAATTATGCAGTAGATATATTGATAGGAAGATTATATAAACAAATTATTTAAAAGCACAAATTCATATTAAGAATGCATACTAGTACCACTTGACAATGGAAAGGTGAATTTTCCCATAACTAACACTTTTAAGTCTTAAATATCACGGCAAATACAAAGCTGTTCTCAATGTACACTTTTACAGAAACTGGTAAGGTACAACATAAGAGGAGGAGAAATAATAAAATAAACCCAATGTACTAGTAGCAGTACTGTGTAGGCAATTGCAGCTAGACAAATAAGTCAGCTGCGGAAAAGAATCCGTAGTTCAAGAAAGGTCAGAAACTCGAAACAATAATTCAAATTAATACCGCTTAAATCTATTAGATCGGAAGAGCACACTTGCTTCTATGAATTTATGAGCCAATGGATGGAAATCATTTCGAGGAAGTCACAAAATATTATATGTGCATCCTAAAACTTCAAACACTTAAATGGCTACAAACCTCAGAAGTGGGGAGGAGAGTCAAGGTAGAAAGTTGCAAATACATCTAAATGAATTAAATTATGAAAATAATCATACACCACCACCAATAAAAGCAATCATACAATTTTAAAATTTATGGTCCCGCTTAAATTGATCAAAGGCATGTAGAAGAGTTTGAATATGAGGATCCTAGAATGCTTCACAGCAGAAGCTGAGTGCAGAAATACAATTCAAACTTGAAATTCGTTGAATTGGTTCCATTAAAGTAAGTTAGTGTCCAAGACAAAAGCAAAGAGGGATTTATCCGATAATCCAAGGAGACTTAAAATCCAAATAAAAAGACCAATTACACCACAGAAAAATTTCAACCTAAAACTATCACAGCATTCACCCTTTTTTGGGTGAAAAACAAAATTTTATTAGTCAAATTAAAATAATCAGCATAGGCATGAGCAAGGGGGACATCACCCCTTCTCCAAAACGAAAGAAAAAACCAGCAGTAAAGAAACAAATGTAAATAAAAAGTCTGAGCAACATAATACAGAACAACCACCGGCCCAAAGCAAGCAAAGAATTGATTATTAGAAAAATTAATTTCAATTTAAAGAAAAACCCAAAATCAAATTTAGAAAAAACATAAAAAGAAAAATTACATTCAGTTCCAGAACCGACCACAACCCTAAATCGTCAAATCCGCTTGAATTTTCAGACTCCATGGCTACCGGACTACCACACGAAGCACAAATCCACCGAACGAATAAGACAAAAACAAGAAAAGGAATTCAACATTAGCTATAGAAATAGAACATCCAAATTGATGTGATTATAGAACTGAAACTTCGAGAAACATAGAAGAAAAGGAATGAGAGGAAAAGAGAGAAGAACCTACCCGCCGGCCACCAATGTAGAACCAATAACCACCAGAGAAGATGAGATTCCGCCAGAGGAGACTGCTTCTTGGTGAATTACGACTATTGGTGAGTGAGGGAAAAAAATCTAGGGATTTAACATGCTGGAAATATATAGTTGCAAAAAGATGATTCTACCCTCACATTTTGGGACGATAGTGAATATGTATAACAGCGCTAAAGCTTAGCTGCTATAGACCAACCTATAGCAACAACATTTTCACCTATTGAAACGAGAGTGTGTTTGACATATAGAAGTGATTTTCAATGTTGTTCCTATAGACCTGCCTTTTAGAGGCTACATCACCATCGTTGCTATATGAGTCACCCAAATTGGTGCTATTTGTTGCACTGCCAAAACAGAAAAACTGTAGGCACCCTTAACATGAGACAACTGATCCACTATCACAGGGAAGGTTTAGTATAGCAAAAGATAATGAGTGACCTCGCAATATATACTTAACACTTAAAAGGAAAACTTATAAAAGAAACTCCCTCTGCGCCTTTTGACATTTGTCAACTTCTGTTGCTCTTCTTTTGCTCTCGCGCTCACACAGGAACGTACATCAAGCTTACTATAGATCACATGAACTCATGTTGGGAAACAAGACCTCTTAAACAGTTTCAATCTTGTGTGGATAGTTCCTCGCACATATGTTGATCCTCTATCAACGCACATTGAAGGGTAGCCTAGTTAAAGTAAGCTAATTCACTACTTTCTTCCATCTGTGCAAGCTAGAGAAATCGCTGAAAACATTTCAACTATTGTTACAATTTGCTTATACTTTTTTGTAAGTATGTGTGTCATATTACAAGTGTGTCCCTACATATACAGCCAAATCTTACAGTTTAGAATAGGATAAATATCTGATGTGTAAATCCTAATTTCTGGGGCTGTGATTCTTGGCTGTAATTTAGTCGTATAATAGGGAATTTCATCTGTACAATGCCCGTATATATTTAGCAGAGCTGCACCAGTTGAGGTGAGCTAAAAATCATTCCAATATTGTGAATTTCTGATTTGGTATCAGAGCCACCTTCAATGGTTGATCAAAGTTCTGAGATCTCAGCTACCCAACAAAATTTGAGTAGCTCTACATTGCCTTCACTGTTGGTCGGCAATCAAAGTTCTTCATTTGGAGTTTCTCTCAACCAAACCCCCGCTGTTAAGCTTGAGAAGAACAATTTTCTTCTCTGGAAGCATATGGTCATGCATGTTGTGAGATCGGAACAATTTGGAAGGGTTTCTCAACGGTGAAAACCAGTGCCTGCTAAAACTATTGGTAGCCAGATTACTACTGATGTTGGTGCTACTGTTGAAATAAGTGAAAACCCAGAATGCAAAAAATGGGTGTCAGTTGATCAATTGATCAACTATTGATGCGTTGATTGTATTCTACCATGATTCCGGAGATTGCTATAAGAGTTATGGGAGCAACAAGTTCATCCAAGCTGTGGAAAGCAATAGAAGAAGCTTTTGGTGTGACGAACAGGTCTCGCATCACATTTCTTACTACTGAAATGCAGAAAACCAGAAAAAGACTCAATGTCTGTCGTTGAGTATCAAATACTCTCAAGCAGTTGGCAGACAATCTGGAAATTGCTGGTAAGCCTATCTCTCATGCTGACTTTGTCAATTAAGTCTCTAGCTGGTTTGGATGAAGAATACACCCCTATTGTGGTGCAAATTAATGAATGGATGAGATCTCTTTTACTGAGGTGTAGTCAGTTCTAATGACTTATGAGAGTAGGCTTGAGCAACTAAACACTCAAAGGAACAATCTAGTCTCACTTAATATAAGTCAGGTTTATGCTAATAGGGCACATAGACTATACTCTTCAAACTACAGAGGTGGTAAAAGTGGAAGAGGAAATCGTGGTGGAAGGAGCTATGGTTATAGGGGTGGAAGAGGCAAAGGAAAAAGGCAAAACATATATGCTTCTAGAGAGCCTAAAGGTCCCTGCCAAATATGTGGTAAGCTAGGTCATGCTGCTAAGGACTACTGGGATAGATACAAGTCAGATGATAACAATGGTCACTATAATGTTCCTAATCACACTACTCTGGTGGCAACACCATCCACCCTGGCTGATCCAGCTTGCCTTGCAGATACAAGGGCCTCAAACCATGTCACAGGAGCTGCCGAGAATCTGACTGAGGCCACAGAGTATAATGGTAAGCATTGTTTAGTTGTTGGTAATGAAATAAATTGAGAATTTCACAGACTGGTATTGGAAAATTGCACATCCTCAAGGATAAATCATTAACTTTGAACAAAATGCTCTATGTGCTTGAAATTAAAAGAAATCTTCTCAATGTGTCACAGCTTGGCATCAGATAATAATGTATTCCTTGAATTTCACTCTGAAATCTGTGTTGTGAAGGACAAAACTACCAAGGAGGTGATGCTGTTGGGAAGGCTTAGAGATGGTTTATATCAGCTGGATAGTCAAGGTCCCTCTTCTACTGAGTCTGGTCTAGTAAATTAAGTCCCTGTTTCTGTTTTCTCAATTGAGTCTTGTCAAGTAGAGTCATTTGTTTCCAAGTCTAGTGAGTCTAAATTGAGTCTATGGCATAGGAACTTGGTCATCCTAGTGCTAGTGTCATGTCCAAGGTTCTTAATTCCTGTAAAGAATCATCAATTTGAAATGAAAATTTCCAGTTTTGTGATGCCTGTCAACTAGCTAAATCTCATGCTTTGCCCTTTAAGAATTCATAATCTAAAGAAAAATTCCCACTTGACTTAATTCATACAAATCTGCGGGGACCAATCCCTATTAAATCCTCAGCCGGTTTTAGATATTATGTGTTGTTTCTTGATGATTATAGTAGATTCTCCTGGATTTATCCTTTGAAACAAAAGTCTGAGACATTCATTGCATTTACGCCATTCAAAAACCTAGTTGAAAACAAATTTGATAGGAAAATCAAGGCTATTCAATGTGATGGAGGCGGAGAATACAAAAGCGTCTTAACCTTGTTTCAAAACTCTGGAATTGAAGTAAGGAATTCATGTTCTTACACATCAGCACAAAATGGAAGGGTTGAGAGAAAGCATAGGCATGTTGCTAAAACTGGTTTGGCTATCTTAGCTCAAGCTAGCATGCCTTTATTTTATTGGTGGGAGGCATTCCATACAACAGTCCACCTAATTAAAGACTCCCCACTCCTATCTTAGACATGAACTCACCTTTTGAAACACTTAACAAAGAGCCATCTGACTACAATCAATTTAAGGTTTTTGGTTGTGCATGCTTTCCATGTCTCAGACCCTATCAACAACAGAAATTCAGTTTTCATTCAACAAAGTGTGTATTTCTTGGTTATAATAATACTCATAAAGGCTTCAAATGTCTCAGTACTATAGGAAAAACATATTTATCCGGACATGTAGTTAGATAAATACCTTATTATACTCCCACTATCAGAAACTCATCACATCCAAACCAGCAAAATATAATTGTCAATATCCAAGCCCAACCAGCAGTGGAACCTCAAAGTAGGAATAGAGATAATGATGTTGAGGGACATGATTTTTGTCAAGGAATACTTGGAGAAAATGATAATGGTGATGTATCAGAAAGTCAAGAGACAGATGAACAACAAGAAAATGATGAATTTGATCAGCAAGTTCTGGTAAAATCATAGATGCAAGAGCAAAGAGAGATGGGTCATCCTATGATCACAAGAAGCAAGGCAGGTATTTTCAAGCCCAAAACCTATCTTGCTAGTGCTATGGCGTTTAAGTTTGATGAAAACAAATTTGCTCTTGAACTTAATTCTATAACAGAGGCTTCGTGTAATGAAAATTGGAGAAATGCAACGAATAGAGAATATGGTGCACTAATAAAAAATGAAACTTGGGATTTAGTTCCCCCTAAACAAGGACAAAAGGTTATAGATACAAAATGGGTTTTCAGAATTAAGTATGATCAGCTAGGTAGAATACAGCAATACAAAGCCAAACTTGTTGCAATAGGATTTTTGCAGAGGGAGGGTATAGACTTCTCAGAAACTTTTAGATAAGTTATTAAACCTTGCACCTTGAGAATTGTTCTCACTTTGGCTGTATCAAAAGGATGAAGCATCAGGCAAGTAGATATAAATAATGCTTTCTTAAATGGAACTATAAATGAGGAAGTTTATCTGAAGCAACCGGAAGGATTTGTAGATAAAGCAAAACCTGGGTTTGTGTGCAAACTTAAGAAAGCATTATATGGACTTAGACAGGCACCTAGAGCATGGTATGAGAGGCTGAAAGGAACATTACTGAGCTGGAAATTCTGTCATTCTAAGGTTGATAACTCTTTGTTTCTCTTCAAAGATCAAAGGCAAGCAGTTTTTGTTTTGATTTATGTAGATGATATAGTTATTACTGGAAGTAACAGAAAACTCCTACAAGAATTCATTGATAAATTGAACAAAGAATTTGCACTCAAAGACATGGCTGAATTACATCATTTCTTTTGAATTGAGGTTAAAAGAGATGCATGTGGACTTCACCTTTCTCAGACAAAATATGTGGCAGATTTACTAAAGAGGTTTAACTTCCAGAATTTGAAACCTTCATCTATCTCCAATGAACTCATGAAAGTTAATCTCTAAAAATGATGGTAATCTAATGGAGGATGCAACTCTTTTCAGGAAAGCCATTGGTGGACTTCATTACTTAATTCACACTAGACCAGATATAAGTTTTGTAATCAAAGAGTGTTTAGGTACTTAAAGGGGACAATGCAGCATGGTGTCCTCATCCAAAGATCAGACAGATTGAACATTGAAGGATATGTTGATGTTGATTGAGCTTCTTGCCCGAATGATAGAAGGTCTACAGTTGGTTATTGCATCTATTTGAGAGATACACTTATTTCTTGGTCATCAAAGAAGCAGCCTATAGTATCTAGATCATCCACTGAATCGGAATATAGAGGACTTGCACTGGCAACAGCTGAAATTTCTTGGATAGAGTCTTTTCTCAGTGAAATTGGTCAGAAGGAGCAAGAATCTTCCATCTCATCGTGTGACAATCTTTCAGCTAGTGCACTGGCTTCTAATCTAGTGTACCATGCAAGAATGAAACACATCGAACTAGATGTTCACTATGTTAGAGACAAAGTTATTGACAAAAGATTGGAAATCAAACATGTGCCAACAACAGACCAGATAGCAGATTTGCTAAAAAAGCCACGTTCTCTTTTGAGGTTTGCTTATTTAAAAGAAAAGTTGGGAATTGTTCAAGTATGCTCTAGCTTGAATGGGGGAGTTAAAGTAAGCTAATTCACTGCTTTCTTCCATCTGTGCAAGCTAGAGAAATTGCTGAAAACGTGTCAGCTGCTGTTACAATTTGGTTGTATGTGTGTCATATTACAATTGTGTCTCTGCATATACAGCCAAAGCTTACAATTTAGAATAGGATAAATATCTTATGTGTAAATCCCAATTTCTAGGGCTGTGATTCTTAGCTGTAATTTAGCCGTACAATAGGGAATTTCATCTGTACAATTCTTGCATATATTTAGCAGAGCTGCACCAGTTGAGGTGAGCTAAAAATTATTCCAATATTGTGAATTTCTGATTAGCCTAGACAAACACAATTTCAGACGTGCTCTTCCGATCTTGCAAGAATGAGTCTCACGTGTATGACAGTGTGTCTATTTCTCTTGTATTGAGCTTTGAGAATTCTTCAATGAGGATGGTTCAATTGGAGTGTATATCTTCGACCTACAAGAGACATACATATAGTATGAACTTTGAATTTTTGTGCAAGACAAGAATTGAAGTTGCCATATATATGTAGAAAACAAAGAAAAAGAAAGTAGAATGTTAGTTAACCTTAAATACAAGTAGGCTGGGCATCCGATCCGGCAACCCGATGAACCCGACCCTACCGGCCCGAAATGGGTTGAGTCGGGTCGGGTTACTGTATCAGGCTGGTCGGGGCAGGGCGGGGCGGGAGTAGAGGGGACCCGACCGGGTCGAGTCGGGTCCCGGGTCAAGCGGATAGAACCCGGTTGACCCTAGTAAATCTGACCGGGGAGTCACCCGATTTATTTAGGGTTTTTATTAGGCTTTTTGAATTTTTCCAAACCCACTTCCAATTGGCATGAAAATCCAGCTCTGTGTATCTCAGTCTCTCACTCTCTCATACCCTCTCCATTGAAAAAGGTAACGGAAGGCTAGAACCTCACGCCACCACCTTCTCCACTCATGTCTCACCCTCTCCACTGAAAAAGGGAACGGAAGGCTGGAACCTCACGCCGCCACCCAGCCCGCCTGCGTCGCTGCTGCCGCCGTGACTGTGCCGCTGTCTGCGCCAGAGCAACAGCTTGTGAATATAGGACTACCTTCGGCCTTCGCCATCCTTTTCTCTTTTGTTTCTGCTTTCTAGCCCACTGTTACGACTGCCGCTGCCTTCGCCATTGGCCCACTGCTGCGACTGTCCCAGCTACACTGCGGGTGCAACCTGCCTCCGCCACCGGAGTCCGCCAAAATCTTCCGATCTTGCTTTGTATCAAATGTTAATTGTATTTGTAGGAACTCTTGGATTTACAAATTACAACATGGAAATTAGAATGTATTCTAGGGTTTTTTTTCTTTTGGTTTTGAATTCTGTATCCTGATTGATGAGGAATTTTGGCCTTTAATTTTTTGGGCCTCCAACATTTTGATTAGGCTTTGAAAAAATTTTTTCCCAAATTTGGGCCTCTTGCTAGTGGCCCAAACCGGGGATCCGACTCGACCCGAGTTGACTCGGGTCGAATCGGGTTTCAGAGACCGAGTCGGATCGGCTCGGTTCTGAAATTTCAAACCCGATTCACTGTCGGGTTGGGTTCGGGTTGGGCCCAAACCCGACCCGACCCTGCCGATGCCCAGCC
>CAVNYN010270647.1:0-31012 GCA_963692815.1 Nyctanthes arbor-tristis | reverse complement strand
CCCCCCCCCCCCCCCCCCCCCCGGGACTAATACAAGAGAACTGAACCCATAGTCAAACATGCAGGCCAGGTACCTTCTACTGACTACACCTGACAGTCAAAATTGAGACGAGGTGGTAGCTTTAAGACAAAATCAAAGCTCTACAGGGAGGAAGAAATCACATGAAGGTAATCTAGACGGCTGCCAAACTAAGGTGATTTTGTGCACTTTTCACCTCACCTGGATGTGCTCAAAGGCAGTTTAAATGGGTTTAAGATGTTCAAAAAGGTCCTCCAAAACTACTAATCAAGCCAGCTTGAAATGGCTTTCTTGCCTTGATTTTCATACACAACCGGTAGTTATGCATCTCTTATCTTGGATTCCCTATTTCAGACAAATACATCTAGTCTGCAAGTTCTATTCAGTAAAAATGGCAAGCATAAGAAGGTTTTCCTCCCCTGTTCCAGTATCGTGTTCTTCCTCCTGATACGAACATGCATTATGTCTTAACCCTAGGAAAGAACTATTTAGATTGAGAGCCGTCTATATAGAAAAAACTGGCAAGAGTTATCAACTCCTTGATCAATTAACAAAACTGACAGTCTTTATAGGCAATCTACAAAATGTGAAGCAATTCCTGTCATTTAGATCTCTTATCAATAATGTAGTCTCAATGAGTACAACAGTATTCATCTCTAAAATCATTGAACCATTTATGGACCTGAACTACGAGATTTTGTCTTCACTGTATCCCCTTTTGCAGAACTTTGGGGTCTTTTCCTAAGTCTCCTTTAAACAAAATTGACTAATAAATTCTCCTTCGAGTATTGGAATGTTTAGGAAACATTAAAAGGTGGTTGTTTACAGATCTCCAAGCATTCTGGCCCAACCACCAGTTTTCGTTCTACGTATACTAGTTAGGCACTAAATATTACATTGTCTTAGATGTAGATTGTTCAAGTCAAAAACAATTACTGAATTTGCTCGCATCAATCTGTTTCTGTAACTATATTCAACATTCATCATCTCCCTCATTTTTCCCATTTTACATTGACATTGCACTCCTTTGATTCAAAAGTCAGAAGCAATTCTCTTAGCACCTCCCGACCACACTGAACTGCAGAATTTGCTGAAGAACCCATAGATTGGCAGCAGATTTTTCCCTACTAAGATGATGTTACATGGGGTGAACATTTGGTACGCTTACATTAACTACTTATTGACAGAAAAGGTTAAAATAGTTTTGAAACAATTTTTCGTACAAAATGCGCACACAACATTGAGGGTCGAAAAGGCAAACATGATTTTGAAAATAACGCCGTTCTTCTACAGATCAGATGGTCTTCAGAGATTGTTTATAAAAAGAATGAGCTTATGCCCAGAATCCTTGTGATTAAATTTTAAGCTCATTACCGATTGTGGGAGAGCCAAGTGCAAAATTTCAAGACAAGTAGCTGAAATGAAAATTAGTTGTGATATCTTCCAATAATAATTTTGCCTAAATAGCCCCCTTCACCTTCCTGCTAATTATTTGGATGCCCACTCACCATGACGTGGGGAGCATATATTTAATATATATAGGAACATGACAGTTGAACTCTAAAATCTATCAACTCTTGTCATTCCGCAAAAAATAAATGCTCGAGATGTAGACCCATTGGATGATAATCAGTAAACTGCAATAAACAGCTAACAGTGATCCATTAGTAGTGTCAGATAAAATGCTGAATGTTACAAGTCAATCACAAGTAGTAGGAAAACAAACCTGGATTCAAAACCTCAGACATGGACCCATTGGATGCATTATCTTGCATGCTAACTGCAAGGGATGGCTGAATTCCTGGCATATGCGCTTGACCATCAAGGCCTCTAGCTTTTCCAGATTTCGAAGAAAACACTTCTGTTAGTGTAAATTTGGAGCTGACAGTGCTACCACAGGTTGAATTTGTAACTTTCCTAGGATGAATAAGCGGAGCATTGTTCAAGAAAAAGTTCATCTGCTGCCTTCCATCTGTGCATGTACGAGCACATCAGATCAAAGATAATGAACTGGCATCACATAGAAGAAATTGATTTTGGTGTAGCACCTTGTTCAGAATTTGGGAACTCCAGTTATTTATTTGAGGTTAGGTTAAAAATGTAAATTTTATTTTCCGGGTTCACCAAAAATCCGTAACTCAAAACAATACCAGCTCATTTTGAAGACAGAAACATAATCATCAATAGAGATATTAGAAGTAAATTTAAATATTATCCGAACACGCTCTATTTTACCCATTTCTGGAGAAAATTGTATGTTTAAAACCCATTGCTTCATGGTTATGTCATATGTGTCATGAACACCATCCGTTGATAATCCAAAAGATTAAACAAGCGCATTCCAACTAAAAGGAAACCAAAGGAAGTATATGCTGATGACAAAAAATTAAGTCAAAATTAATGGCCATATTACCATAAAATGGAGATGACAGCCTTCCTGAGCTAAACTGGATAGTTTCCTGCTGTGGCTTACGGCGCCGTTTATTATGATCAGAAAGTCTCCTACGACAGCTTCGCTTCTTTTCATCAAAGTCAGACACACCATGGAACCTTCATGCACAAGAAAAACACAAAAAATTCTCAAAATCTTTCAGCAAGCAACCAGAGATGGGCACAGATCCACTTACGAAGTAAATTGACGCCGGAACTCATTACTGGCTTGAAATGAGAGCGCAAGATATTAAGAAAACATTTTATTAGACAACTACCCTTTCAGATTATGTTCTTTTAATTGGGTTGCACTACCTGCTACACTGTTGACAAAATCGTCGTTCAAGCCCTCCTACTATAACTTTGGGGCATTTTGAATGACTGTCACAAACTCTATGCTTCCGATGATAATCTTTTGCAGAAGAAAGATCAATGTTACAGCCTTCGACTTGACAGTGAGGAATAGGCCCGTTTGGAGCAGATGATTTTGTTTTCTTCGTAACAGAGGTGGATGAAGCAGGAGGCACAGTAAGGGATGCACCCTTGACATTGCCCCCAGCACTACTGTTCTCAAAGTACATCCGCTTCCCGAGTTTCAGACCAATCAGTGGTTCTGCTGATCCCACAGAAGTCTCCAATGGGGAAGTTCCAGTGACCTCATTTCTGGTGGTACCAATTTTCTGGTCAAGATCTCCAGCAGAGCCCTCAAATGCCTCAAACTTGGAATTTTTAATCCCATCCTTCGGCAAAGAATCTGTAGAAGCTGATATTGAGCTCTTCGCTGAAGAACCATGCCCAACTTCAGAACCAGAACCACCACTATTCCATCCGCCCCCAGACATATTGAATGAACCGGCATCTATTTCCCCATCATCCATAATCATCCAGTCTGCTAATTGTACCCTCTTCGGACTTTGACTCCCCTTTGAACCGAACATAGCAAAGTTCTCCCAATCCCACTTTGTATTCCACTCCATCTCAGAGAAATAGCTCATTAACCAGACTTAATCTTCCGTATAAATGAAAAGCACAAGCAACCGGGAATCAGATCTGCCATCATCAATATCATGAGCACTTAAAATATGCTAAAACAGAATGAAATCGGTGGTCAAATTCTACCTAAAAGGAGAATAACATGGCAAAACATAAATAAAAGGATTCATATCACAATATAATCAACTTTAGAGGAAGTAATAATGAAGAAATTTTACCGTACAGATATAGGATTCATAGGATGTTGTAGTTGTCGGAAAATTGATGGGGTTCCAAAAAGCTATACGTCTCCGAAAGCACAGGATCGAATCAACTTTGTCCAATTCACCGAATGTACGCTCTTCAGACCCGAAGTCGACAATTTTTAGTGAAACCAGAAACAATTCCAGAATTCGAATTCCCAAAAACACCTGCAGAAGAAAAGTCAATAAAAATCAGAAAGCGGAGTGAAGAAGAGTACCCAATTGACTGAGAGACAATTCTGAGTCTTCTACTTTGTCTGCTCAAAAATCCCAGCCATGGCTTCAAAAGCACATAAGTTTAACTGATTATGAAGCTCAGGCATATCAAATGAAATCAATCACTCAAAGCTTAACATTTCTGGCTAAAAAAAGAAGAAGAGGTGGTAGATAAATGTTACCAAACCTGTTGCAGAAACTCTGATGAAATACTTTCCAACCTTTGTCCTCTTTACTGCACAAAATCCCAAACAAAAAAATGCCATCAGATTTTTATTTACTATTTACCACCCTCTCCTACCAGAAACATATTTTTATTCCTGTAAAGCAGAAAGCAGCCAATACTCAACAGTCTCCCTTTTTTTAACTCCTTTCTCTCTTTCCCCTTTTCTCTTACCTCTAACGCCAATTATTCCAAAGAGGAAAAGGAGATGCTATTTACCTGCTCATTTCCAGTAAAAGACACAGCAAAAGAGTATGACTGACTAAGACCAATTAAACAAAAATAATTGAAATGAAAACTATTAAAAAGTAATCAGCAATACCTTCAACTTCATCCTAAACCACATATGTCTAAATGGAAGTTATAGTCAGAAATCCGCATATCGCTTTCAATGACTTTTTTACCACCTACAAAGAGAAACAATAAATCAATCATTAAATTTTCCTCCCTACTTCCCAAGTACAAAGATCAATGCTCCAGTAAAACGTGGAAAATTAATATGAACCAAACTTGATGCTATATGCAGATGCTTACGCCTTACAGTGACCTAATTGTATTTACTTCAGCAAAGACTGAGAACGAAAATGAGTAGGCAAAAACACTTTCTGTAAAAAAATTAAAAAGAATTGTGGCTGTTGATGGGTTAGTTATGGTCCCCCATCTAGGGTTTTATCGGAATCCACAGAGAGGAAAACTTTTGCACGGGTAGGAAAAATTGTTTTCCCGAGGAGGAACGCAAGAAAACGACGTCGTCCTCTCCACATTCTTCTTCGTAATCGACGCTCTAAGAAAGAAAAGTAGAAAAATGAACTTCTCCCCACATAAAATTGAGAGTTGAGAAAAAAGGTTCCTTTTCCCTTTCCGAAGTTGTGAACTTCACAAACTCTTTCTTTCAAAACGATTCCGGGAAGACTTAGCAGATAACGCCACTAAAATTTCCCTGCTATTTCTCCCAAAATAGGAAATTCATCTTAACTAATTGTAACTGATGTTCATTTACTAAAATCCACAGCTGAAATCGTGATTTCCCTTAACCCCCGAGCTACTCATTAAAAGCAGTACCAGATGATCAAGAGGAGAGAGAAGGAAAACAAAATTCACTTGATTATTCTGAAAGAAACACTATAAAAGAGTTTTACCCCATTTAGGGAAGCAGAAAGGATGAGCAATGTGAACTGGGGTAGTGCGAGTGTTTTTATCAGTTCTTCCTTTTTTATGGAGTATAAAAGTATCACATGACTTCTTGTTATTAGTGGATTAGAAAGTTGACCCCTTAATCCCCTAATAATAAAGAATTATATGATATTTTTTCACTCTATAAGAGAAAAGTTGACTCTCCTTAAAACTTTTTGTGTTTTTGTGCCCGTTTAAATCTCTTTATTCAAAATGTGAGATGAAATTCAAGTGAGTTTAATAAAAATTTAAAATTCATGATTATAAATAAAGTGGGGTAGCTGTAAAACCGAAATTTGCACTACTTTGAACCTTCAAAATTGTTAAAAGCTTTTGAAATGATAATGCAACTCTTAAAAAAGTATCTTTAATTTGAAAGGTTTTTGCCTCACATCAGAATAATATTATTTAACATTAAAAGTACTTGACACTAGTCTATATAACAATTAATGTAGTAGTAAATAATAAGTGAAATTAATTTATAAATAAAAAATTCACTTAATTTAATTTATTATCATTTAATGACAATTTAATATAGTATTAAGTACAAGTAGTGTTAAATAGTATTTCTCTTTTATAAAAAATAATGTTGTTAATAGTGCTTGATATTATGTTAAAATGATATTATAATTATAAATAAATGAAATCAAATAAATACTTTATCACGTACGTAATTTTTCTTATATTACTTATTTAATGTTATATTGAATGAGAATTAAAATAATATTACATAGCATTATCCTTATATAAACTGCTTTATGTTACCATAAAAGTGAACCCTACCACAGATAAACCAATGACCACTTAACAATTGTTCACCGAGCTTTCTTTCCATAATGATATATTCTCCTTCTTTTCATTTGTAATTATTACACTAATAAAGTAGTATTTATATTAGCTACAACATCTAAGAAAAGAACTGACTAGAGCTAGCTAATATAAAATTTTTTATATTATATATATAAGTTAAAAAAAATTTTGTATTGACTTGTCGCAAAATCTGTTCATATATTCATATACTTTGTTTCTTTTATTTAGTGTGATGAAAAAAAGGAAAAAAAAAATTCAAAATAGAAATGCCCTGCAAGAGATAATCATGACCTCATGGTTGATTTTCAGAATGGACAAGTGTAGCCAGTTTTGAAGAGGCTTGGGATTAACTGGTATCGAGGCGATAAAACAAGGATGAATAGTGAAAATATCTCCTTTAATAATAGAGAGAGTAGGAAAAATGGGTGTGGTGTGGAGCCCGCAAGTGGAATGGGCAGAGTCGATAAGGTGGATGCATGGGCAAATGGGTGGACGGGGTTTAAAAGGATGGGGCGGGAGGGGACACGTGTACGGTAGTAATGGGCCCAATATAAATGCTGTTTCTTTGGACGTTGCGAGTTATGAGGCAGGGAAAAAGGAAGTGGAACTCAACATGGAAAATAGACAACTCTATCCAGTCAGAACAATTCTTGGTTGGGCTATTTTTCTTTTACTAATTTTTATAAATATATATTTAAAAAAATCTTAATTATATATACTACCTTGTTTCATTTATTTATTTATAATAATAATAGCGATGAAATTCCCTTATAAAAATGGCTATGATATAATAATGCCAAAATTTACCTAACATAATTTTAAGTTTCATTCCTTATCATTTGACGGCAAATTTTGTCATAGACTTGTATTCGTTAATGAATAATGACAAATAAATTTAAAAGAGTGTTTATCTAACAGTTATGCTATCCAAATTGTGCTGGACCACTCTATGGGGAAAATTGTTGTATTATTACGTGACAAGTTACATGGTCGAATTGGATAGAATCAATAAAAATCTTTTAAAAGCTATCAATTTTATAATAATAATATAATTATGAGGAGACATTTCCGACTTTTTAGAGAACTAACATTAAATATAACTCCTTTAAAGCATCAATAAAGAGTGTAATTTTCAAATCATTCTAATAGCCTGTTCGTCACGCACTTCTTTCAAGAGTATTTAATGTGTTTTTTTTTAACATGTTTTTATCTGAATTATTTAATTTTATAACGATCTATTGTCAAATATCTGGTAACATTAGATCATTTTTAAAGTGTTTATTTATCTTTATTGATCTTCACCAACTTGGTTTCATAAAAGATATTGAAAATTGAAGCTTGTTGAAAGCATTTAATTAAATAGAGTGAATTTGACTCTCCAAATTTAAATAGTAAATCCCACTTCCAACAATCTAATTGCAGTTCCTTCATTTTTTTTTTTTTTTTTTTTGGGGGGGTTGGGGGAGGGATTGTACACTATACAGGATTGAGTAGAATATCAAACCGTGGAATAATAATCGAGGTAGCACAGTAGTGAATGTGGGATTTATTTTAAGTGGGCATTAATGTGCAATTGATTAATTACTTAAGGGGGTTAAAAAGGAAAAATCTCATCAACATGCATGGAAATCATTAATTAAACGAGTTTGGACCACTTGACTCGTTGATGCTATAATAATTAATAGAATAATAAAGAAAGTTCAACTGTTAAGGTAAACTGTTTTTAATTTTAACAAACTTGTGTGGTAACGTGGCACCATACATTTATTAATTTCTATGTCCGGCTATTGGGATTTTATTTAATCATTACAAGATTCATTCTATTAAGTTTAGGTAAATCTCATTTAAAAAAAAAAAAAGACTTTAGCTAAATGAATTTTGATGAGTGATTTGACTTTGGTTCGACTACAAATATGCGTATGACATATGTTTTTCACCAAATATTTAGCTTCAAAAATTTCACATCTTTATGGTCTACTACCGCCTTCATTTTCAATTAATAATTTTAATTAATTAGTAATATGCTGGTATGTGATTTCGTGTCATATACTCATCCATCAATATCGAAATATATACAAAAAGAAAAAAATGAATGGAGTATAATGATTTTTGGCTCAACTTGCATAAATTTAATTATATTGAGTATAGTTTTCGTGTGGATTAAGGTTGGCAGCTCGTAGGTTAAACAGTCAAATTCAATGTTGTTTAATTAAAATAAACTTTCAAGATCTCATTAACAACACTAAACACGTGAGGGCATCAGGCACACTTGCCCATCTTCGAAATATTGCACTTTCACTTCTTTTCAAGAGATGCCACTGCAACACATGGTGTGTAGATTCATGTGTCTTATATATACAAATAAATAATAATGTTACTACGTAATTTGTTGTCTATTTCGGACAAAATTGATCATGGGTCAGCTAGAATAATGAAGAATCACATATTGAATATTGTGTGATTCGTTTTGCAAGACGGAGTTTAGTAGATTGGAGCAAGTATTTTAATTTATTTATTATGCAAATAATAATAACACTCATTACGTAGAATGAGATCCGAAGTTTGTCAAAACTCAAGAAAAGAAAGTGAAACATTTCGTGTACTTCCGATCTGAAAATACTATTTGTAGGTAATCAATTTTGGTAAAAACACGTCACTCTTTATGTGCACTACATGGGAGAACTCATTAGTGAGTCCTAGAAACGACATGTGGATTCTGCCATATAGAGCGTATAATAGAGCGACATGTGCCTGGGAAGGTTTTATGTAGGTTCTTGAACATTATCAATATAATAATAAATATATCTATAAGAACAATGAAACCCTTCATGTGCCTCGTGTGAGAGGCGGACCTATCTAGTTTCTCGGAAGAATTTACTTGGGGGGCCTGGGAATAATGTAAATTGGGCTCGGTTAGAAATGATGGGAAGTTCTCACACACATCCATCTATTTAACTAAGTTCCTAGCCCATTGGGCCAAGCATCCAGTTTCTAGTTGAACTTCCACTTCTACTCACTCTGAGAAATACTAGAGGGGAGAGAGATATGACGTGAATCGGAGATGTCTCTAATTCAATCTTGTCTTGTTTCAGTGGTTTGAGTTGTAATTTAATGGTTAGATGGATTTTTAAAATAGAAATTGGGCCTATTTTTATGGGACGAAGGTAGTATGAAATAAGCGTGTACACAATTTTCAGGTAACTAAAATAGATTGACAATTTTATAGTTTTTCAAAAAAAAAAAAAAATGGATTCACAATTTTTGTTACTCAGTAACCTAGGCCCATATATTCGAAATTTCAACATTAGGTGTTTGGCAACTAATTTATATTTATAAACAGCATTTGACATTATTTCATTATTAGTTTCACTTTTAAAAATATAATCCCCAAATCCATCTTCAATAAATCAAGGAAGAATGCCGCCAGAATTCTGGCTTTCCTTCAGCAATGGCATAAGATCATTGTTGAGGGAGAAGTAGAGTGGGTTTCGAGGCTAAGAATCACAGGAGAAGATTGAATGGTAGTTGCAAGTGGTCTGGTTGGTGTAAAGGAGATCACACATTAATGACTTTTTTTTGCTAATTTAGTCTGTAATACACGCTGTGATAAGGAGGAGACATTGTCTTTTAACACTGTTAGTATTACTTATGGACATGTCAGCGTTACTTTGAAACAAGACAACTTTATTAAGTGACAAAGATTTTTGACAGACATTGGAGATGCTTTAGAGTCTAAACCATTGCCGCACAAAAAGCACAAAAACATTGAGAAATTCCACTGGTTTTTTTAAATTCCCCAGTGTAATATGCATGTCCATGATCATGTCGGATTGTGAGTCATAATTAGAGCCTCGACTAATGCGAGAAAGAAATCACACAAAACACAATGCGTGTTATTTACAATGAAATAACTTCACTAACTTAAAGAACATGGATTTTACCTCCTGCGGATTAAAGAAAGGAGGAAGTAAATAAATAAAAGATTTTATTTAATCAAAGGTAAAGGTAGAACTGATCACCGCGTCTGTATTGTAGCAATTACGAATAATCCTGCCAAAAAGTAATAGGAATTAGACCTAACACGATTCCAAATAGAAAAACTTCAATAGTTGTATATTTTTGGAGGCTAGGTGCCAATTACTGCCAAATTCAACCCAGATTCGTACTTGCAAAACCTAGGAGACCAAACAAACAACTTCCAGGTTAACAAAATTTGAGAAAGGATTTCTACTACTTGATTTACTATTAGTATTTATTTATTTAAGTCATAAATTTGATCGTAATTATTTATTGGTATTTATCTTTTTGAAGTGGGGTTTGAATTCAATTTCATTACCATGACAAGTTTGAATTCAAAAAAAGCAAAACAAGCAAAAATGCACACGTAAAAGAAGGATTGAATTATGATGATGTTCATAATGAGTCATAATGAATTACCCGCCAAATGCCAAAGGGTCTCTCTTCCCCATAATGAGAAATTATTACCCTAACTCTCCATCCCATTTGCTTTTTTGACTATTCTAATAATTTATTTTATCATCTCTTACCTATTTTCTTTTTACTTCCAACCCATTTTTCTCTCATGGTTTCGCCCCTTTGCCTAATTTGCCCTCTCTCTCTCACTTTTCTTCTTTCCTTGCTTTAGACAAAATTTCAAATTCCTTCAAAAAATCAAAATAAATAAATAAATAAAAGAGACAAAAGTTCAAATAATAATAATTATTATTTTGTTGTGCTTTAGAGAGTCAATCAATCGTTTATATACAAAACGATAACATTTTAGTCATGTTCAAATATGATACTACATACATCATCGGGGGAGGGAAGAAAGAAAGAAAGAAACTAAACCATTACTTTTATTCTGGTATAAATCTGTGGATCATCATTATAAGTTGAAATCCAATTTGATAGCTGCATCTTAATATTTGGGTTTTAGCCATCTATAATAATAAAAATTAACACATAACTCGGTATTTTTTTTTCCTATTTGGTGAACTCTTCTCATCATTTTTCTTGCAAGAGACTCCAAATTGAACAACATAATGTTAGGGTTAGCCAGTCGTGGATGGAATATGTTGCCCACCCTTGAGTAACGAATGTGCAAACTGTTAGTATATATTATAATGTAACATATATATATATATATATATATAATGCCACAGAACTGTCCCAGCTAGGGGCTTTATCATCATATATCATGGCTTTTTTTTTTCCTGGTTGCTATTATAACTTTGTTTTAGAAAAATAACTTTGTTTTAGAAAAAAGGGTCACGTATTAGGTATCGAGAACTAAAAAAATTACCTATCAATTTCTGTACTTATTTAAACATGATGGTTATTGATGTTCATGTGAGAATATTATTCAAAATTAGTAATATATCTTCTTTCGCGCCTGCATTTATGAGTTTTTAAAGTTATACAAGTAATAGATTTTGAGAAAGAAATATATACAAATAAGTCATTATGACAATTGAATGAATAAATGACAACAATCTGTAATATATTTTAAAGTTAATATTTCTAAACACGATAAGTTGAGCATTTGCTCTATACGTTGCTTGAACAAAATTGAGATGAAATTGTGTACGTGATGCTTGGTTAAACGAAATAGAGTTGGGCCCTAATACTAGAAAAGTCACATCTTAGTTTTGATTTTGTTTCAGAGTACTTCTACAAAACTAGATAAGACTTCTTATGAAGGAGTCTTACCCTTATTTGGCACAAATCTAACAACAGTGTGTGGGACGCTTTTGTTAGATTCGTGCCAAATAAGGGTAAAACTCCATTATAAGGGCCAATAGTTTAAATAAGGGGATGCCCAATAGTTTCTTAACTTGAGTGCCATCTCATGCACTTGCAAGAATTTGCATTGGACCTAAGCAAATGAGTTGCATCATCTCTTTCATCAACTTCCTAATTTCCCTAACCATTATTATTATTGTTGTTATATGATGTTGTAGATTACATTCTTTTGATATGGGAAATCACAATCACGTGACAAGTATCAATACATAATATACATAGTCATATGATGTCATATATATAGTTTTATATCATTTTTTAAAGAAAACAATTCATTTGATTTTAGTATAATTATCTATGATCGTAAAGATTTCTAATGAAAACTAGTTTTGAAAGAATTATTTAACCATGACTTGATTTAGATATGTCATTTTGTAACGAAGGTAGATATCTTAACTCACTAGTATCTCGATTTACGGTGAAAAGATTTGTATATATATTGAACCAAAAGTACAATTTAATATTTATTTACCACAATGTTAGTTCTGCTCCTCTTATTATCAAGTTGACACATTAGTTTGTTTACCAATTGATATGTGGTGTGGGGATACATAGCAATTGGAGACCAATAACCTTTTCTTTTGTTGGGGGGGGGGGGGTCGTTAGGCCACATAGTAATAAATTCAAAATAATAAGAATAACAACAACTGTAACGATCCCTTAAAAAAAAAAAAAAAAAACAACTGTAACGATAATGATCTATAAGTTGATAAAAGAAGAAAGCAGGGAGGGGTAGTTTGGGAAATGAACCAATCAAGTAGAACGCACAAACGCTTGCGTACTACTCGCAGTCAATCATGGGCCTGGGCCCGAGTGACGTGTACCGGCAAGACTCGTAAGAAAAGGCCCAATACACAGGACGCACCGCACGTATACTTACAACCTGTAGATATAGAGGGAGAAGAGGGTAGGCGTGGGAACGTTGGGGATGGGAGGGGGAGAGAGCGAGAGTTATGGCGTAATAGAATGATGCAAGGTTTGGCCATGTTAAGGCAATTGATTGGACGCTCTTCCGATCTCAAGTACAAGAGTTTTTGGAGCTCTACAGTTCACCTCCTACGGTTCCTCCAAGTTACTTCCTTCAGTTTCGATCTCAATCCCCGCCTCAGCACCACCTCAGGTCTTCAATTTGCTTTAATTGGTCATTCTCTGCCCCCTTTTCTGGATTTGGGGTGCTAGTGTATGCTTGCAATTGAGATTGAGGATATTGAATTTAAGAAATGCTAAGTTAGTATAGTATAACCAAACTTGTTTTAATGGCTCGTGTTTTGTCTAAATTTATCGATTTGGGCCTTTTTTTTGCTTGGATGCTGCATTTGAAAATGTTGATTTACTATGTAGGCTGACTTTTATGACTATTTGTTGGGAGTTTCTTCAGAGTTTGTTAGTAAAGTTCTATTCTGTCTGCGTGTCTCTGTATGTATGCTGTAGCGGGTTGCAGGGGTGCGTAATTGGGTATGTTTGTATATATATGTACGTGTGTGTATATATATACATATATATGCTTATGTACATACATGCACATGGGATGTATATCGCTTTGTATTTGGTGCAAGCCATTTAGGTGACTCTGCTGACGAGAATGTTGCTTCTTTTATGTCTATATTCTTGCTAGAGTTTTTCCATCTAAGCGACAGCCCTTATATGGAATTCTTTTTTTTTTTTTTTTAACGGAAATTTGCACTTGTTTTCACGGATATTCAGGGAAATTGTGCACTCAAGTAAATAATTCATTTCCCAGTTTTTAAAACTATCGGGTTAAGGCAATATAAGGCCTTGCTAGGTTTTGTTTTAAACATAAAGAGTCAGCCACTTCTCCACTACTCGTTTATGTTCGTCTCTATTGTGTTCTAAAACAACATAATCAACCTAACGGGGTCTAATATTTAATTTGTGCAAATGATACTTTCTATTGCTTAGTAAATGAACAATGACACGATCTAACGTCTAGTATGCAGAAACGGTACTTTTGCATGTCCAGTTATTGATTGTACCGGATTGCTTAGAAAATGAAAGAAGCAAAATGTCTTGAGTTTATCTTAATGGAACCAATTCAGGGAATTTCAAGTTTGAATTGCATTTCTGCACTCAGATTCTGCTGTGAAGCATTTGAGGATCCACATATTCAAACTCCTCCACATGCCTTTGATCTATTTAAGCGGGACCGTAAATTTTAAAATTGTATGATTGGTTTTATTGGTGGTAGTGTATGATTATTTTCATAATTTAATTCATTTAGAAGTATTTGCAACAGTCTACCTTGACTCCCTTCCCCATTTCTGACGTTTGTAGTCATTCAAATGTTTGAAGTATTAGGATGCACATGTAGTATTTTGTGACTTCCTTGAAATGGTTTCCATTCTTGGGCTCATAAATTCGTAGAAGCAAAAGGAATTTGTTCAAATAGAGTTAAGCGGTTTTAATTTGAATTATCGTTTTGAGTTTCTGACCTTTCTTGAATTATAGCTTCTTTTCCTCAGCTAAATGGAATGCATTGCACTGTTTTTTTGAAACATAACCTTGCTGACTTATTTGTCTAGTTGCAGTTACCTACACAGTACTGCTACTAGTACATTGGGGTTATTTTATTATTTCTCCTTCTCTTATGTTTTACGTTACCAGTTCCACAGATAATACTGTCAAAGTGTAAATTGAGAATAGCTTCGTATTTGCTGTGATATTTAAGACTTAAAGTGTTAGTTATGGAATAATTCACCTTTTCATTTTCAAGTGGTACTGGGATGCATTCTTAATATGAATTTGTGCTTTTAAATAATTTGTTTATACCATCTTCCTGTCAATCCATATACTGCATAATTATTAATTTTTTCTTTTGGCAATTTAGAATTTTTAGGATCTTATTTACTATTTTGCAGATGGTATTTTCTTGATCTCAATGATAGTTCTGTAGATTATAGTGGCTGTGATCTCATAATGACTGCTGGTAGATCCGAAAACTTGAAAATGTTGGAACCAGGTAAACCTCCACCCACAAAAAGGGCTAGAAAAGAATCACGTCGAAGAAAAGTGATTGCTAGTGCAAGCTCTACAGAGAACATGGAACAGCAGATCTGGAAAGAATTTCCTGAAGATCTCTTTGAAGCTGTCATAGCAAGACTCCCGATTGCTACGTTTTTCCGTTTCCGTTCAGTATGCAGAAAGTGGAATTCATTGCTTGCTTCTCAAAGCTTTTCTCAACAATGCATGGAAGTTAAGCAATCCCAACCTTGGTTTTATACGATCACCCATGAAAATGTGAATGCTGGGGCAGTTTATGATCCTTCAGTGAAGAAATGGCACTATCCGACAGTTCCTGCCTTCCCAACAAAGTTGATTCTGCTGCCGGTGGCATCAGTTGGGGGGCTTGTATGTTTTCTTGATAATGGGCATGGGAACTTTTATGTTTGCAACCCTCTTACTAGTTCGTTTAGAGAGTTACCTGCTAGGTCTGTTAAGGTCCCGTCACGGGTGGCTGTAGGGATGACTCCGAGTGGGTGGCCAGATGACATGGGTTATAAGATCCTTTGGGTTTGTTGTAACGGACAGTATGAAGTCTATGACTCCGGAAAGAATTCTTGGACATGTCCTGGTAACATGCCCTCTAGTATTAAGCTTCCGTTAACATTGAACTTTAGGTCTCAGGCAGTTTCGGTCGATGGAACACTGTACTTCATGTGTTCCGACCCTGATGGAGTAGTATGCTACGATATGGTTACTGGGGTATGGAAACAATACCCAATCCCCATGCCTGTGCATCTGAATGACCAAATTCTAGCAGAATGTGGGGGAAGAATCATGCTAGTTGGGCTGCTGACTAAGAATGCCGCCACGTGCGTCTGCATATGGGAGCTGCAAAAGATGACGCTCTTGTGGAAGGAGGTTGACAGAATGCCAAACATATGGTGCTTGGACTTTTATGGAAAGCACGTTAGGATGACTTGCTTGGGCAACAAAGGTTTGCTTATGCTATCTTTGAGATCGAGGCAAATGAATCGACTAGTTACCTATAATTTATCAACTGGTGAATGGGTCAGGGTTCCGGGTTGCGTATTGCCTCGTGGGAGAAAGAGGCGGTGGATTGCATGCGGAACTGCATTTTACCCGTGTTTGACGGCTTCAGCTTAAATTGCGTTGGCCTGAAATTATTTGCAGGTCCATACCGCAGCCTGATTTTCTTAGTAAGGATCCTTAAAAAGGAACGTCGTTTAACTAATTTTCTCCCGTACAAACATCTGCTGTTTAATCCATCATGATTCCACAAACAATATTAAGTGATCACTTTACTCGTTTAGTGAAGACGGCTTCGTAATGAGCCATTTTTATTGTTATTATTATTATGTCTATAGTATAACTAATTCTTCATCACAGTAATAATAATTATCTTATTTGACTGACTCCATTGTCTCAACTTCTCCGTTCAAATTACTTGCATATATCTAATCTATTCAGTTCCTGGACAGATTCATTCTGTACAATGAAAATCCATACACAATATAACTGACATAATAATAATTGACTAATAGTTATACATATTACCATAAAATTTTTTAAAGTATGGGTTAATTACACCTAGCGTCCCCAACTTTTCAGCTTTTTATCGATTACGTTCTTAATCTTTAATTTTGCATTTTTACGTCCCTAAGATTTAGTGAAATCCTATTTTTGGTCCTTGGAGATGGAAAAAGTCAATTTCGACCGCTGAGAACTAGGGTATTTTAGGCAAAATAAAAAAATAAATATTTTAACATATTTTAATTAAAAATTTTGAGAAAAAAAAAGGAAAAGAAAAATTGTAGGAAGGGGACTCCCCCCTACAAAACCAAGCTGCAGGAATGGCTGCCGTTCCGGCAACTTGGTTTTGGCACTATTTTTCTTTTCCTTTTTTTTCAAATTTTTTAATTAAAATATGTTAAAATATTTATTTTGTTGCCTAAAATATCCTTGTCCGTAACGGTCGAAACTGACGTTTTCCGTCTCTAGGGACAAAAATTAGATTTCACTAAAGGTTAGAGACGTAAAAATGCAAAATTAAAGGTTAGCGACGTAATCGATAAAAAACTAAAAGGTGGGGGACACTAGGTTTAATTGACCCTTGAAGTATTTAGTCAGTTTTTGATTACATATGAAAGTTTGGTGAGTTAATAGTTATATTTATAAACTATCGTGTCTGTTCAGTAACTTTTAGGGTTAATTTCACAAAAGGTCCCCAACTTTTCCCTCAACTTTTCATATAAAATGACGATTATACCCTTTATCCTTTTAATTATAAAAATAAAACATTTAAAAATAATAAAAAAATTAAAAAAAAAACCCACCTCTTCCCCTTCTAAGAGGACAGCCGAAAATGGCCGCTGGAGCCATTTCCGGTAGCCAAAAAGCTGCCGAAAACTGCAGCAAATTGCTGTCGTTTTTGGCAACGGATTAAATTGCCGAAAATTAAAAATGCTACCATTTTGCTATCATTTCCAGCAGCATTTTTGCTGCCATTCCAGGAGCTAAAATGGGGGGTTCCATCCTCCATTTTACTGCCAGAAATGACAGCATTTTTGCTACCATTCCGGCAGTCTCGACCCCCCATTTTGCTGCCCAAAATGGGTAATAAAATGGGGGGATCCACCCCCCATATCTGCTGTTGGAAATGGCAGCAGTTTGCTGCCATTTTCGACAACTTTTGCTGTTATTTCCGATGGCCATTTTCGGCAAATTTTTGCTGCCATTTTCGACAACTTTTCATAAATGGGGTAGGGCGGGTTTTTTTAATTTTTTATTATTTTTAATATTTTTAAATATTTTGTTTGTAAAATTAAAAGTCTAAAGGGTATAATCGTCATTTTGTATGAAAGGTTGAGCGAAGTGTGCATTTATGAAAGACTAGGGATCCAGGAAAGTGAAAAAAAAGTTGAGGACCTATCTGATTCTAAGCCCAAAAGTTGAAGACCTTTTGTGAAATTAACCCTAACTTTTAAAATACAGCCTTTAACCACATCACTAACACTGTTAAATATGCAAACGGGCGCTAAGACGGTGATGGTCATGAATATTGTCCAAATTTCAGTGAGTTAGTACTTACATTCTAAAATTTAGTGAGTTAACAATTACATTTTTAAAGTTTAATGAGTATTATTAAATTTACCCTACATCCGCAAAACATAAGGGACAGTGATGCGCTACTGACGGGCAGGTTAAAGTTTTGTTCTTTCAATTGATTCATTTTGAAAAATAAAAATAATTTCTATTTATCAATCGGTTTAAATTTCAAATTTTATTAGATATATGCCAACACGGCATTTAATTATATATTTGATTTGATGTAAATTTTTACATCATTTTAATCTTTATCTCCACATAGCACAATTAAATATCACAATTAAATATCAGTATCTATACAAAATTTGAATTTAAATCTATTTATTTATTTATTTATTTATTTTGAAACGAAATCCATTTATAAACATACCTTTTTATAAATGGTTACCACTTGAAAATTTTCAGTTAATATTTTCTCTTGTCACGTCATAAAGTCAGTGTGATAAGAAAAGAGAAGGTTATTTTTAGAAAACGGTGATACAAAACATAGCCAAGAAAACACATTATTATGACAATAATTTAACTGAAAAATATTAGAAACATAAGTAGGTGGAGATGTTCCAATTATTTTTCAGGTTCTTCACATTATATTAAAAAAAAAAGAAAAGAAAACAAAAAACACTCTGCCAGAATATTTTGTCCGGTTTCTGTATTTTGGGCTAGCGCATTACAACAAGATACCGTCTATTTATCCAAAGAGCAACATAAATGGTTAAACCATGCCTCCACTTGTTGCAGTCCGGATTATCTGGAACAGAGCTGAAAGGCAAGAAACAAAGAGTCCATTATAATCCCATTGCCAATGAGCACAACATACAATATAAGACTAGAAGTTAAAAGCATGTCCTGCTGTTTGATACGTTGTTTGGACAGCTACAAACACAATCATAGGTCTGCTAGCAATTGAGATGACAAAGATTATGATACTGTGGAGTCTATACACAAAGATGCCGTTTTTTAACAAGTGAACTATTGCAGTAGGATTGGCGGTCTAAATCTATACTTCTGTCTACAATTGTTTCCCCAGTTAAATTATTGCATCCAAAACACGTTGCATACGGTTTGACCACGATTTATATTGTTTGTCTTAACTAGCTCTTCAAATAATTTTGCATAAGTCCAATTTTACATTAAAAAGTGATGCATGTTCCATCTATTGACTCAGGTTTTTCCCATTTGATTGACACAGGTTTTTCCCATTTGGGCATCCTTGTTCATCTCACATCAACAATACTAAACCCCAATATTGGATTCTAGTTTAAAAATCATTGACAACAATGCATTCAAAGTTAACGAAATTAACCCCTGCTGAATCAAGAGACAAGTATGAATTTACATATTGGAACATGCTGAGGGAAGATAGAAATCTTACATGATCCAATGACAACAAATATGAAGAACCCAATCAAGATAGGGCCAACAGGATAGTTGCTTCCTTTCTTTGTGCTAGCATCTGGTACAAGACCTCGTTTGGTAATGTTCTTGTCAAACTTCTCCACCTTCCTGCTAGCAAGTCTCTTTGAAGTTGTCTGAATGAGAGAAAAATAATACATGAGATTTATGAACTTATCAAATCATAGACTGAGGAGCGTAGGCTTACAATTGTATACGGTACATTAAGTTAAGATTTATCTAGAAAGACATGAAAATCAATTTCTTTTCAAGCATCAATTATCCCAAGATAGCACTTCAATCTAAAAGGAACAATAAGATTTATCTTCTTATGTTTATTTTCCTTTACCATTTTCAACTTTTCAAGCAGTAAATTTAGGTATAGAAGTCTGAATTTTCTTTCAAACAACTACGCGTCCCAAATAATATCAACAAATAAAATATTAAAATCACCAGCAATTAACTAATTTCCCATACGTAAGTATTAAGAATCCCCTAAAAATATTCAACTTTAAAGATGAGGCGAAAGAAAACTGATATTCCGGTTATTGTTTTTTATTTTCTTGATCAGGTAATAAGTGAACCATCTACTAAACATAAGAGCAATACAGTTACTTTATAATTTGACAAGCAGAAGTCTACCAAGAATTGACATAATAACATTACATCTAATTAAATTTCTAACAAGTCATGACAAGATTCATAATTTGACACCGAACAATTTATCCTCTGAAAAATCAATGCAAAACGCTAAAAAAATTACATTAATAAGGCGCAAGAACCCTGAAATTCAAAAGGCAAATAAGAAAAATCGATTCAAATCACATATTATTACACAACACGACATAATTGAACAAATGTTAACTACAACAGATATCAGAAGCACGTCTAAAAGAGACAAAAAAAAAAAAAAAAAAACTTTAAAAAATAAAATAAGGTAAAAATTTTACCATGGCGATCGGAGATTAGGTTTCCGCTAACAAATCCACCAAACGAAACCCAGAGAATTACAGATTAATTAGCTCGCGGACAGCCAAAACTGATCCCAATCAACTTATTTTCAATCTTTATTTCGCTAATATCTCGACCACCCAGTTATCTGCTTATAATTGATCGGAGAATTGCTCTGAACAGTTTAGAGATATATAATCGAGAGAAAAAAAAATAATAATAATAAAATAAATTAACCACGAATGCCGCGTCACCGACTTCAGTGATTGGGTCAATTGAGTTTTGTGTACACGTTTCGTTCAATTATTGGAGAACGTGGCCACGTCATAATGTTATTCATATTTGAAGCTCTCTATTTATTATTATTTATTATTTATTTATCCCTATTAAAAAGGTCTGCTTTCAATTGTACTTTGCCTGAACTTTTAAATCTGTATTGGAAGACCCCCTAAACTTTCAAAAATTGACGTTGTTGATCAAAATAGATTAATTTAATTGTTCAGCCATTAGAATCTGTTAATTTAAATGAAATTTCTATTATAATTAAAATAAATTTTAAATTAACATCACGTGAAAGTACATAAAAGTAATGTATGTGTATTATTTATGTTCTATTATGCTACATAAATTTGAAATTTAATTATAATTATAATAAGATTCCATTTAAATAGTTGTTAAAGGAACCATAACAGTTGAAAGATGAATTTCATCCATTTGGATGAATGGAGCCAATTACTTAAAGGTTGGAGGTTTGTTGGTCTAATTTTAAGGTAAGGGATGAAAGTACAAGTAGATACAAAAGGTGAGGATGTTTGCTGTAATTCACCCTGAAATATCAAATTGAGCAAGATAATTGGACTGTTTGATTTACCTTTAATCAAAGGTTGGAAACTAAGAGAAGGAATCAAGAAAACGAATTATCTAATAATGTTGACGCGTATAACTCAAGATCATAGTAAAGCACTACATTTGGGAAGAGGTAAACCTAATTTTCTGCCCCTGGGCATAGTTAGATTGACAAAGATAGTAGGAGGAAAAATACATAGTTGGGGGACATCAAGGGTTCAAATTCTAAAAAGATCCTTGGTGGAAGCCAGTGGAAACACATATCAATCATGGCGAATTCAGACACATCTCTGTGATTTGCTTTATACACCAAGGTCTATAGACGGGTAGGAGTGGCCGCTTATGATGGTGCGTAACTAAAAAAAGGGACTAATTTTCTTCCAATAATTATGAACATCTGTTTAAAATACCAACTAGTATGACAATTCATTCATTTATGAAACAAGTCAATTGTTAATAGGTTTTGGTTGGCAAGAAAATGCTGAATCCATTTATTAATGCCAATGGGGGTAGTGGGGAGATGGTGGATACTGTTTGACTTCAATTGCGATTATTAAGAGATGGCACACGGTTTTTGTTCTCCTTAGATCATTTCGAACGTGAAGAGAAAAACGAACGGGAAAAATGAGGTTGAAAACCCGGCCCAAAATAGGGGCCACAATCAATATATACATATATATATATATATGTAAAGTTTATCTAGCTCAATTGATTGTCAGATACAATTAGAAATAATTTTTCCGTTTATTGTTTCGCTTCTTTACAAAACCAATTTACTGACGTAATTATTCTATTATTATACTTTTCTTTGTAATCATTTAATTTAATATTTTTATTTTGAAATTCTATTTACATATTATATTTTGGTTAGGTATATCTCATATTTGTCTAAGGAATTTTAATTTTATTTTATTTGATTCTATAATTTTATGATTTTATATTCTCCCACTATATTGTATTTTACTTTCTCAGTATAATATGTCCATGAAACGCACAGGTGCGAAACGTAATATGTTTGTAAATGCATTTGTGTGAAACAGATATAGATTATACTATCGAGTTTTATAGTCTTTAAAGGAAATAAAAAATAAGAATTAATAAAAAAATTATTGGTACAATTATTACAATTTTCCTTATTGTTGTATTTTTCTTTTTAATTATTTAATTTAAAATTTTTAGTTTGTGACTTTATCTACATATTACATTTTAGTTAGATATATCTCACATTTATTTAATGGGTTTGAATTACATGAAAATAGATAATATACCAATCTTGATGTCAATATTATTATTATACTTTTCCTTTTATTCATTTAATTTAATATTTTTATTTTAGAAATTTATCTACATCTTATATTTTGGTTACATATATCTCATATTTGCCTAATAAATTTCAATTTTGCTTTATTCGATTGTATAATTTCATTATTTTATATTCTCTTACTCTAATGTATTTTATTTTTTCAGCATAATATGTCCGCGAAACTCACGGGTATATAGCATAGTACGTTTAAAAATATACGGGTGTGAAACTGATATGGATTATGCTATAAGGTTTTACTGTCTTTAAAAGAAATAAAAAATAAGAATTAATTAAAAAAATTATTGGTTCAATTATTATACTTTTCCTTATTATTATATTTTTCCTTTTAATCAATTAATTTAATACTTAAATACATCTTATATTTGTCTAGTATATTTGAATTATATAAAAATAGATAATATATCAATTTATATTTTAATATTATTATTATATTTTTCCTTCTTATTATACTTGTTCTTTTAATCATTCAATTTAATATTTTTATTTTGAGACTCTATCTATGTATTACATTTTGGTTAAATATATCTCATATATACCTAATATATTTCAATTTTACTTTGTTCAATTGTATAATTTCATGACTTTATATTATCCTACTATAATGTATTTTATTTTGTCACTATAATATATCCGTGAAACGCATGGGCGTGAAGTATAGTATGTCTGTAAATGCATCGAACATAGAGTTATGCTATCGGGTTTTATTGTTTATAAAGGAAATAAAAAAATTAATAAAATAATTATTGGTTCAATGAGAAGGCGATGGACTAACATTATGAATTTAAAATTATGTCACCAAAATAAAGAATCGATTGCATGCTACTTGTAAATGTAGAATTGCGTGCTACTTGCAAATATAGAATACACATTAATTCAATGCAGGTTGTGTTTTTTATTTTCTTTATAACATTAGACCTAATAAATATAATTATGATATATTTTATGTGTAAAATTCCCTTTATTGTACGGGTGGAAATCTAGTTACAAGAATGTTTCACATAATCGTCATTATTATTTGATTTTTCACCATGTGCGTTGCATAGACATAACAACATAAATTAAGAAAATTTAGGGCAAGAAAGAAAGATGTCGTCCTGATTATTTTCTCAGTATAAACTTGGAATTTTTTTTTTTAATTGAAGGGAGAAAGTTTTATTACGATTGTATTTCTAATTATGTATAATTAAAAAATAAATATTAAAATAACTATACTATAAAAAAGATAATATAGAATTAACAATCAATTTTTTGTTAAATTTCCATAAAATATAATATAAATATAATTAATTAATTTCCATGAAAACAACAATTTTCAGTTATATTTCTACAAAATATAATATAAGTACGATTCATTAATTTCCATGAAAACAACAATGGCAATGTACAATTTATGTGATTATACTTACTGTCCAAAAACAACCAATCAAACTGTAATCCGTCAAATTTAACTTTTCATATATTTAAAATATGCAAAGTAAGTTAATTGGAGAATTCTTTTTTTTTTTAAATTATTAATTCAAGGATTGTTAAAGCATGCATGCTTAAAATAAATTTCAAATGTTTATTATAATATTTTTAGTAAGATTAATATATCTTTGTGTGTGAGGGAGAGGGAGAGGGAGAGGGGGAGAGAGAGAGATCAATTCATAATTTTAAGTCATATGTAATAAAATAATCAATTGCTAGTAAAGCGATGGCAAAAAAAATAAAATAAAGTAAAATGTCAAAAAAAAAAAAAGAAAAAGAAAAATTTTTTTGACACAAGTGGTAGAACGATAATTCAAACTAAAAGAGCAATTCAAACTCAAGCACAACACGACACCTAATTGAAATCTTTAATTGAAAACCTAAAATTAAAAATCAAGAAAAAGAATTAATTAAGAAAATATATCTCTTTTCTTGATTTTTAATTTTAAGCCAACAAAAGGGATTAATTAAAAATATATAAAAAAATTAATTCAAATATTCTTAAAAAGATTAATTCAAATAAAAAGTTAAAGATACACGAAGAGTTAATAAAACAAATATATTAGAATATTTAAATTTCTATAGGAAGATTGAAGCCAAGATCAGATGAAGATTCGAGGATAACGTACAAAGAGGAGAAATTACGGAAATTTGAATCTAACACAAACATAACTATAGAAATTAGAAGATGGATTGTATCAGTATAAATTTCAAAAATGAAAAGATAAGGTATATGCGGTGAAGAAGATAATTTAGGAAAAAAATAAAAAAATATAATTTCACAAATAACATTATTAGAATCCTTATAAAGCTAGACTATTGACAGGAAAAACCATATCAGACAAATTTCTCTTATTATTAATATATAGATTATTATTATTATTATTATTATTATTATTATTATTATTATTATTATTATTATTATTATTATTATTATTATTATTATTATTATTATTACTCCTGAGGTAGTTCATTGCATCCAAGGGATTATATCTGGTACACCGCTAAGGAAATACTTCTCATAAAAATAGATCTATATCAATTAATCTCTTCAATTAAGAAATGTGAATTAATGTGATTGAGAATACACAATTTACAATTAATTTCCTAATATACCTTTATTCAAGACTAATTCAATTTAATGCACTACAAATTTATTAGTAACTGGACAAAGAATATATTTGAAAAAGAAATTAATTGTTCAACCTCGTTTATATGAGTGGATTATAATGTGAGAAAAATAGAAACTGAGCTTATTTTTATTGGACGGACATAACATATCCCTAGTGTCTGATGCATTTCCTTCCCTACCAAACAAAGTTTACGAAACCAGGCATGCGTGTGAGAACAAATTAGTTAGATTAGACATGGCAGATTCACCTTTCAAAAAACACAAAGGAATTTGGAGAAATTACATGGCAAGTGATTATTGACATGATGTCGAGGCATTCCATCATCATTCTATGCAGTCACCCCAGATATCTGAAACAATTTACCAGTTGACTTCATCAAAAAATACGAAAATCTAGATCTTTTACAACTCTAGGCTGCTTGGTCTGTTCCCTTGTTGGATCGGGCTTGGAATATATAACATTAATGTCTTGTTCGTTCCTTTTTCCCCCATAAATTTCTTTTCAGAATATGCTTAAGCTTTGCTACTGTCTGCAGTTTTAGCCACAAGACTCGAGTTCCTACCTTCATTTTATTTCTTGTGTACTTCCTCTTAAGCCTTCTCCATTCGTGGTGGATCCATTATGCCGTTGCTTCTACCAGAATCTTCGACTCTTTTTTGCTCCTTCACAGCACTTGCAAGCCCACGTTCAGCTTCAGTTCTTGATTTGGTGGAAATATTTTTTCTTCTCCGTGACTCTTCTCTTTTCATCGCAGCCTGTGCTATCTGACGTTCTTTTCTTACTCTTTCATACACTCGCTGAACCATATCTGCTGCTTGAACAGCTGATGCAGCCCTCGCAGTCTCGGAGAAAGGAGTCCACTGGGAGTTGCTGTAGCTGGACGAGTTATTATCATTGAACCCACACATTCCCTCACTTGGAGTGGCCGACTTGTGTTGTGGAGTACAAAATGGCTGCTTGGTATCGACTGAAAAGTAGGCCTCCAGGCATTTCGGGCAAAGAAGATAACGGTAAAGATGCATTCTCGGACGTTCATATTGCATTTTGCATTGATGACATTCGGTCCAAAACGTCTGCCTTTCCTTCTTACGAGGCGGAGTGGGAACAGACGACGCATCCCTCTTTGTCGCATTACATTTTGGAAACCTCGTTCGTGAAGCTGCAGTCTTTGCAAACTTGTAGAATCCATACTGCTTGGATGGTATTGATGATGTACACCCATTTGAAGCTTGATTTCCAGGCTGCAATGCTGCACCTGATCTCAGGTCATATGCTAATCTTTTGTATTTGTCTGAGAGAAAACTCCAGGCTTCTGACACAAGCTTGAATGCCCCTTCAGCCCCAGGAGACTTGTTCTTATCAGGATGGAGCAGAAGAGCTAGTTTCCTGTACTTTTTCCTTATCGTCTCCTCATCAGCTAGAGGACTCACTCCAAGAATACCATACCAATTCCCTTCACCATTAATTTTCTCCTCTGCTGAAATATAAACATCGAGGGTGGTGACCATTCGAGAAATACCCGCTAGCTCAGGATATAAATTCTGAGCCTTGAGTGCCAGTCTTTTAGCTCCCTTAATGTCCTTAGCCAGAAACTTCCTCTCGGCAATTTCTTTTGCTCTTGCAGCCTCACCTCTATTGCACTCCATCTACTCAAACCCTCTCCCTTTCCTTCAACTATGTCACAAAACAAAACAACATTAGCAGTACCGACTCTCACCATTAATCTATACTACAAGATTCTAGTTCAGTAGAGACTGAACAGGATGTTACAGATCGGAAGAGCTCTCGATCTTCCAATGTTACAGAAGTCATTCATAAGTTCATAACTGAAAGCAACTTATTTCTAATGTTAATCAATGCAAATTTAATATATTTTTAGAACTTATTATGTACTCCTAAGTATAATTACTAAGCTTAGCCAAGTCCAGACTCTCACCCTCCCAAGAGATAACTATCAACAACAAAATAGACAAAAATAAAAAAACCCAGAAATTAAATTTTGAATCCGTATCTTAATTGTCAACCAAAAACATTTTCAAGAAATTCAAGAAATTAATCAAGATTCACAATTTGCAAACCAAACAGTTAAATTCAAAGATAAAAAAATGCCAATAGAAAAGATCACGTCGCAATTATGATAATCGAGCTCGAAATTAGCATACCCATAGTTAGAAGGGTAAAATTAAGGCAACAACCGGCATCCGACGCTAAAATAAGGTAAATAATTAAGCAAGGAAATGAATTCTTTTACTGAGTAGAGGCAGATACCTATAACATTTATCCGTGTAAATAAAATGGCGAGAAAATACAGTGGATACACGGCATAGGCCGTCGTCAGACCCGTTTACCTTGACTGAGAGATGATTTATAATTTTTCTTGGGTTTCTATGAATTTGAGCCGCAGATGCAAATCCTTTTCAGTGTTCAGTGGAACTGATTCTTTTGGGCGTTATTCCCTCTTTCTCGCGATTAATCTCCCAATAAAGTAGAGATTTTTCACAGGCAATTTTGATTTCATTTTCTTGATTCAACGAGACATAGCTGAACAAGTAGAGATCAGCGGGGCCATCTTATATTGGAAGCACTATTCTCCAATAATTTTGACCATAACTTTGCCTCGGTGTGTCTCAATTATTATCGACGTAGCTTAATTGAGGGTCCGACTGGACGTCGAAAATGGATATTTCTAAAGGTAGAGTAATGAGCTGGTGAGATCGTATCACTGCCAGTCGATATGTCCGAGTGGTTAAGGAGACAGACTTGAAATCTGTTGGGCTTCGCCCGCGCAGGTTCGAACCCTGCTGTCGACGTGTTTTTTTTCTGGATTTTGGAATCTTTTAAATCCTCCCGTTGAAAACGATGCGGTAATAATTTGCAGTTGAAACGTCGTGTAACAACTTTTTTTAAGTGTCTATTTTACCATTCTAAGTTCTAACCCTTCTTCCTTAAAGGGGGGCGGAGCCGAATTCTAACTATTCTACAATTGAGTTTATATGTTCACTAACAAATTACATTATGTTAACATTTTTATCTAGGGGCTCGTTTGGAATCGTTTATAAGATGTTGTATTATAAACAATAATTATTACTTTACTGAAAATCAATCTGAAATTGACACGTGTTTCTTTTTTTTTTTTTTGGTTTGAAAGGCGGGCCAATATTTTCTTTTTTAATAGCAAAAGCAACTACTTTTTTTACCATAAATGCCACGGACCGGTCTTCACAATAAAGAAATCAAAAATTTCAAAACCCAATGCATTTTCTACGCCGTCAATTGTGTTTGTCAAGGAAAAGAATCATTACTATTATAAACAAGACTGTTTATAACCAGCGCCAAACGGATTCTAAATTAGTATTCACTAATAGTCTGAACTTAAAAGTTTTAAAGATTATTATGTTCAAATAATGTTGAACTCACTTATATACTATCTCCATCTTAAAAAGATGGTCATATTTTACTTTTCACATAGATTAAAAAAATTTTATTTAATAGTATTGAAAAAGTAAATTTTAACATTATTTATCTATTATATTATTTTATTTATTAATTATTCCACTTTAATAAGTCTATTTTTATAACTATGCATATTAAATATGAGTATATAAGAAAAACTAATATTTTAACTACTTTTTAAAAAGAAAAATAGACCATATTTTGAGATGAAAGAAAAAAGAAAAATTGGATCATCTTTTTAAAACGGAAATAGTAACTAATGTCTATATAATAGCAGGACACTTAATCATTGATGATAAATTTGAAGGACCTTTGGGATGTTTGCCATGCGACGTGCGGAGAAACTTTTTCAACAAACTTCTCGAAAGTCATCGAACATTATCATTATAATTGATTTATCTATAAGTAATGAAAAATGTTTTAAATTTAGTTGCATTTTTTCAGACGTGTGCTCTTCCGATCTTATAAACATGAAAAACCACACCTCTTAATTTTGAACATAACATTTATTATTATTATTATTATTTGCATTAAGGGATATATAACATTATATATTCTTAACTTATAGAATTTAGATAAATAATTAGAATTTGTTGCCCCCTTAAGTAGCTGGATTTATGTGTTTGAACCGTGCTGACATATAATTTCCTTACAGCACCTACAGTGCAAGTGCAGCAATACCGCGAATAGATTTCATGACAAATGACAAAACATGATAGCCTGATAGGTAATACACTAAATACTTGATACTCCTACACATTAAGTGATTGTAGAAATTTTATTTTATAATTTCAATATCTTTTATCACATATTCACTGTACAGTTGAACACAACATTATAATTGGCGATGCTCTTAGATCTCTCTCCCGCACGAAACCCATGTGAAAGAAGACGAAAAATCTCTAATGCAATCAAGCCACAATTAAAAAAAAAAAATACTCTATCTATCTTACAATGATAGCCCATTAATAATTTTCACATTTATTAAGAAACGATACTTAATATAGCTGAAACGTTAAATTTTACTTTATTTTTCTACATATATTGTTATATATATATATATTAATTAACAGTTTGTCTAGCTCAATTTGATTGTAGGCTCAATTAAAAATGCTTTTTTCACTTATTGTCGGGCTATTTTAAAAAACCAATTGATGATATCATTATTCTATTATTATTATACTTTTCTTTATTGTTATATTTTTCTTTTTAATCAATTAATTTAATATTTTTATTTTGAAAATCTATCTATATATTAATTTAATATATTTATTTCAGAACTCTATCTGCATATTATATTTAATATTTTTATTGACTCTATCTATATATTAATTTAATACTTTTATTTCAAAACTTTATCTACATATTATATTTTAATCAATTTTACTATATCCGATTGTATAATTTCATGATTTTATATTAACTTAAATTAATCTTAAATAAGAGTATATTGTAGAAGTAAGTGTAAATTTTATATTTCTAATCACATTAATTCATATTTCTTAATTTTCATTAAAGATTAATATAGGTCTATTTTCATAAGACAAATAGAATATTTTTGTAAAACAGATAAAAATTAAATAGCAAGTTATCCTTTTAAAATGGAGATAGTAATACCCATACATAAGCAATGCGATGCGTCAAGATTTATGTGGTTTGGTCTATAAAAATTCAAGTGACTTGTCCCACACGTTTTACTAGAATCCAAATCTCCCCATCTTACGGTTCCCTTTAATAATAAAAACAAAGATTAAAAGCGATTGGATGCAATTTCAAGAAAATGGTCGGTGTGATTAATTTAATTAATTAATACACCAACTTCAACCGTAATTGGGTTAATTTCACATTTTATTTCTAACTTTTACAGTTAATAAGACGGGGTTCTCAATATTTTTTTTTTTGACTCATTGAGTCTCTAACTTTCAATAACTCGCATGAGTGGTCTTTGTTAATTTTTTTATTAAGTCTTTAGTCAAAATATCATTTTATTTCTTATATTTTTAAATTAAAAAATAAAAAGATTGAAAACAAAAAAAATATGCCATTTCTGGCAGCACAAGGAATCCCTGCCCTTGTTCTTTTTTCCTTTTTTTTTGTTTTTTTTTAAATTTTATATAGATATATATATATATATATTTAAGGACTTAAATGATTTCTAACTGTACAAGTTGAGGACACAATGTGAAATTAACCTTTGCAATTTTTGAGTAAAACTTTAGGTCCGTCCATCCCATGTAAGTAGGGATAGTGATGGACCCACTAACGTGCATTGGCCACGTGTGCCGTTCCCCACGTCCCCTCTCCCCCATCTGGAATGCTCCACCCCCATCCACTTCTGCTGACAAGTTTTTTAAGTGTACATACAGCTGCTCATTTTAGATCTAGAGAAATTAAGAGTTTGATCGGTCAATCATTATTATTATTATTATTATTATTATTATTAAATAATAAT